>JBBPTD010000094.1:0-58089 GCA_038093895.1 Boletus aff. mottiae
GACTAATGCTATTGGACGATAAGGGAAAGTGAGTCAAAGGGAAAAGCATGAGGCGAGCATGAGGATGACATGTGTCTAACATGTGTTGCATAGCCGAGATAAGGTCATGTGACTGATCACGTGACTAAGGTTTAGAATGTTCTATATCACGTGACGTGATAAGATAAGGGTTATCTGCTAAGGGTTAACTATGTTGTAAGCGATAAGTTATGAAGTTGAGTTTGCGAGTTATAGCGAGTTATAGCGTCTGTAACAGCCAGTGCCTAAGATGGGCAGAAATGACTACATATATTCACCTGAGAGAGAGGAGCAGTTCCTTGATGCTATAGTACATTAGTTGGAGATAAAAAACTAAGTAAAGGTAACTCACCTCAGCTGGTGCCTGAGATGGGCAGAAACGACTGAGGTGCTTGTAAGAAAGGTGCAAGTATATATACATATGCTATGGGTGGAACTATACTTGTGTTATGTTACCTACAATATTGCCATGATGAACCTGAAAGAACTTTATAAGGTTTAAGTGGATAAGGGTGGCAGTACTTCTGGTGCTTCCTGTTACGACTGATCCCACTATAGCGGCGACGGCCGGTGGAATCAAGAAGTAGAACCTTAGCCAGCGGGTTGGCCACGCGTTCAAGGGAGACGAAGGTTGAGGGTAGGATTCCTCAGGGACGAAGGGACGCATAGTCACGAGTGAAGAGGGTTCATGGTCACTGGCCTACTAGGTAGACGACAGAGGAGCAAGGATGTTGATACAAGGGTACAATGTGTCCACCATAAGGTAGACTAAGATGGTGTACAAGATACATAGGTGAGGGTTTATATAATGTGCATGGCTGTGCACAGACCAAGACAAGAAAGGAAACAAGGACAGAGACGAAGAGATACGAGGAAGTCCAAGGAGATCTGAGGAACCAAGATAGTGGTACAAGGTCTGAGACATGAGGTGAAGAAGATGAAGATGTGGGGATCAAATGGGAGAGAAGACAAGGAACCAAAGTAATGGTACAAGGTCCGAGATAAGAGAACACGAGGTGGGAAGATGAAGGAACCCGAGATATGGGTACAAGGTCTGAGACATGAGGCAGAGAGGACAAAGAGATGGGGATCAAAGAAGAGAAGACAGGGAACCCAAGATATGGGTACAAGGTCCGAGACAAAGAAGATAGAGACAAGGCAAGAGACAGAGACAAAGACAAAGACATACAAGTTCATAGGAGGTCTAAGGAGATCTATGGGAGATGAGGGCGAGGGGGTGAGGACAAGGACTCCAGAGATGGGGTAGTCTGAGGAGGTCTAAGAAAAGAAAAGAATGGCGCCACCAGGTGGTGCCAAGGCGAGTTGTAACACTTCCACACTTCTGGAAGTGGTTCCGAGGTTCCGAGAGCACAGGAATATTCCAGAAGTGGTTCTGGAGGTTCCAAGATCGGAAGGCACAGGAAAGTTCTGGAAGGGGTTCCAGAATAGGGGTTCCAAGACCAGAACACGGAATAGTCGGGACTGTCATCATTTGTCACTGTGCTGATCTGGGCCGTCCATGACCATGTCCATGCCACCTTGCTTGCCATGTCAAACAGATGGCAGCCCATAGTCATCGAACTTGGGTGTGTGTGTGTGTGGCAGTGCTGTCCAGCCAAGGAGGTCCAGATACACTCATAGTACAGTATTGCCATTCCATGTAAATATAATGTCTTTGCTTTCCCACACATAATCCCAGAACATTTGGCATCAGCAAACTAGAACCTTACTCTACAGATAGGTCAGGTCTGTACAGTGAGTATAGTGCTATACTGTGCTGTAAAGTGGGGACCTTTAGGTGACTGATTTGCTGATGGGAACCAACTTCTTGTTGACATAGACCACAAAACCATTATAAACTACTTACAATTCTCGTACAAAGTGCTTGTACAAGTGAAACGTGTGGTCATTATCTTTTCCAAACCACTCTATTTCGTAGAACACATGACCAGCTGTTTGACATGACTAAGCTCTTTGTGCGAAAATTGTAACTGGATTGTAATCCTCTGGCAATCTACATCAGCCAGGAATGAATGTACCACCATCTGGAAAATTTTCAGGGTATGCAAAGCCATTATATTTACATATAAACCTTCAGTGATGCAATTTAGTTATTCATGCATGCAAGTGTGATTACACTCGATGCTCTCATCTACGTCCCTGCACTGTATGCCATCACGTGGATCTGGCATGCCACACGTTCTTCAAGTATGGCTCTTGTCTGCTATATTTCTTCTCAGAGCTCACCTGGACAATAGTATGCAGTGCCATGCACTTATCACACTACTATAAGGTCTGATATAATCTGCAACACTAGGATTTACGCTGTTAGCAATCAACGCATTTGCTGTCGGGTTTGACTTGGTTGGGGCAGTACTCTTTGTACTTAGCCTAGGCTTCAAGCAAATGTCTCTTTACTATGCCCCCGCTATTGGAGCTTATCTGCTCGGAAAATGTATATTCTTTGGGTCTAAGAAGGGGTATGATCATTGCTTAGTGGATAATCGTGCGACGCTAATATGGGGACTAGCCTCAAACTATTCACCAGACTGGCAATGGTCACTACACTCTCCTTTGTTATCCTCTTTGCACCTTTTCTTCCCCCATTCTCCACCATCTCCACTCTCGCAGGCGTTTATTTGACGGAAAGGAGTCGTTGCTCGTCAAAGGCTTCGCGGCACTTGGATTCTTTCCTGCTGTTGCTGGACTTTTGTGGGGTTGTTACAAGACACAATCATCACCTCCAGCAGATCACCAGTCGCAAGCATCGACCCCAACTCTTCCGTTGTTCCCCTACGCGCTGCTGACGACCTCGATGTCGTTTTTCCTCTTTTCGTTCCAGGTTCACGAGAAGTCTATCTTGTTGCCCCTCCTCCTCTCCTTCTCTCCGGTGCATCACCCAGTGAAGAAGTATTTACCTGGGTACTCTCGGGAACATCGTCGGCGTCTTCAGGTCGGGTTCATTCGTATTTTCCTCATGTCCTTCATCGCAGTATGTGGCCATTATTAAAAAAAGGATGGTCTCGGCATACAATCTGTCGCGATGCTCTTATTCTGGTGCCGACTCACAGGGTACAACCCCTTCCGGGTTCAGTTCAACTCTTTCGTGCACTTGTTCTCGACCGTGCGTGGCTAACATATCGATCCGTTCGACGTGATTGACGAGATACCCCTTCCCAGCTGGTCAATATGTCCATGATCCTTTTGCACCTGCTTGAAATGGTCGTGACACCTCCCGCGCGGTACCCCGACCTGTTTCCTGTTCTCAACGTCCTTGTAAGTACGCCCGTCTTTGGGCTGATATGATTATGGAGCATCCAGGTCAGCCGGGGGATCGCTGGCCTTCCTCGCTCGCGAACCGACAGCAAGATCAAGCTGGCGAAAGACAGCGCGCATGACAGCGACGAGCTTGCGAGTGCGACCGTTCGGCGGCCTGTGGCGATGGGAGGTGTGCGCCGGGATGCAGGAATGCGTGCGGTGAGCTTGGGATGTCGATGCGAGCTGGGAGAGGCCGGCTAGGCTAGGTTCACGTCCACATTTCCTTCAAGTTATGCCAAGATTCCTGCGTTCGAGGGCTCGGATGGACTCAAGCTAATTGGGGGTGCGATTATTGCGCATCATTGTGAGTACGACTCGAGTTACCAGATTTTGATAAGTCACGTGTACTAGTGAGTGGTCTAGGGACCAAGATTAACCTGTTTGGTTCCGATGCAAAGGAGATCGCACAAGTTGATCAGTGGATTCACTTTGCGAAACAAGATATTGGAGTACCTAGTTCTAGCATCATGCGTATGTAGGCATTGAGCTGTGGAGCAGAAAATACTTCCCGACTGCGCGGTATGTTACGACAGGTCCTCGACAAGCAAGTGGAGCGCTTGATTGGCGCCCTGACCTATGTTGAGACGTACCTGGCGACTCGTCCCTCTGGTTATCTGGTTTCGGACTCTGTGACCCTCGCCGACTTTTTTTTGGCTGGGATGGTCTTTGATTTCTGTTGCACGGCTCTTGGAGCTGCAGAGCGTGCAAATCACCCCTCTATTGTTGCGCATTTGACCAAGGTTACAGGAGAGGTGATGGTGAAACAATTTGAGGAACGGAGGACTTTGCATAAGTCGTGAAGATTGAGCCTAGGTCCTCCGTATGCTCTTAAACCCATGCCGACATGCTGCAGGTTGCATTTATACGCGTCCTCCGAATGTTGTTCGCTACAATTGCTTGAATAAAGGGTCCTGTTGACAAGGCCGTAGTAGCTCGAAGCTATGTGAAATAGCCTCTAAACATAAAGCTTGAGTCTCGCTGATCTAGTTTCAGCAGGCGTGGTTCGCAAATCTGACCATGCCAATTTTTCAGGGTTCCACTTCCGCGACAGTCCTGCAAGTGATGCAGGCTGGACCGTGACCAGAAAGTCAGCTTACGCCAGATACATAAAAACGGTTTCGGGGGTGTTCGGGACGCGCGACTCACTGGAAGGGTTGAGCAAAGGAGGAAGGATTTCGAGCCGCATAACCTCCTCAACCTCTTGTCTGGTCCTAGCGAAGATACATGTGTGACTGATGAGAAATTGAGAATGTCAGTGGCAATATTCGCCGCGTGGTAGTACGTTGCGTACGAACCTGAACTATAACATGAGGTCGAAAGGAGCCGTACCAATATCGCATTTCGATGATTCCTAGTAACCATAAATACCACGATCACCTAAGCAAAATTGACTGTATCGCGATGAGTACAGCGCTATCCGACAACAGGATAACTTGGTCAAGAATAGTAATCAGGCCACATAACATCGGGTTTTTATAATCTTCTCACGTTAGCTTTCTCCTTCTCATCATTGTTACCTCCAGCACGCTACAGACTTGTCAACGGGACTCGGACACTTTGCTCAGACGACTACAGCGACAATAATCAGTAAACACGTACAAATACAACCTGCAGAGTATGGCAACGGGTAGGCTAGGTTGAATATGGGAGAGACCTGGGCTCAGTGATCGCAACATCTGTGAAGTGCTCTGTTCCCCAAAATTGCTTCAGCTCCTCGTTTCCAGTCACCTTGGCATAATGCGCAAAGATCGTGGGATACTTTGCACGTTCTGCGGCTCCGAGTGCTGTGTGGCAGCTGCCATAGACGATCGCCCCAGCCAAGAAAAGGTCGGCGAGTGTCAGAGAGTCCGAGACCAAATACCCAGAGGGACGAGTCGCCAGGTATGTCTCAACATAGGTCAGGGCACGCACCAAGCACTCCGTTTACTTGTCGAGGGTCTACACACAACAAACCGCTCAGCCAAAAAGCCTTTTCGAGTCTACTACGGCTCACTGCCTACCTCGCGATTGAATGGTCCAGCGGAACGGAAACCATATATCACGCTCGCGATGTTGTACCAAGGTGCTCCAATCTCTTGCTCCGAAAAGTGAGTCCACTGATCAACTTGTGCGATCTCCTTCGCATCGGAACCCAACAGGTTAACCTTGGTCCCGAGACCACACACTGATAGAGGTGAGTTATCGAAATCTGGTAACTCGATTCGTACTCACAATAGCGCGCAATAGTTGCACCCTCCATTAGCTTGAATCCATCCGAGCCCTCGAATGCAGGAATCTTGCCATAAGAGAACGCGGACGTATATCTAGCGGGCTTGTCTGACGATTTCCATTCAGGCTGTTCCAGCTCTAGGCCATTCAGAGCCGCAACACTACAGATCTACGAACGGATATCAGGTGGTGGATCGGCGGTGTATTTTACAAGAGAATTACGATTTTGGTTTGAGGTTGGTGAGATGCGCACCAGAGAGTCCCGATGGGTGCCATGTTTAGATCAGCGACCAGCTTCCAAGCAATCTGTCAGGGAGGATGGATGGAAGATGAGAATGTGAGTGGTGAGAGGTGAGAGTTTGACGAGCACCTTTTATACGTTCTGATACGCTTATCAACGAGGCTAGATTTGGATTCAGTGATGCTTGATTCCTATTCACGGGAATTGGGAGATCTGAGTCAGTTTTCCATTCCATGACATAAAATAGCTGTCCGCCGTGGCATACTAAGAGTGGGCGCGTCATGGCCACTGATACCAAGCCGTCATGACGCGTGACGGGTTGCGAGTTCTTCAGCCCAATAAAAATGCTGATTTTCCAAGAATGGGACAGACCAACGAGTCACTGGCATCAGCGACCTAACTTGCGTCGAAATGTATCGTTCCTGCGAAGTGATGCAGTATACGATTGAATGGGTGACTTTGGGCAGTCTATCTTGGTGCTCGAGCTCTGGATCTCCGATTAGGTCGCCATCACATTTGGAGAAAAGGCGTAACATGAGCGGGTATCCCATCTGATGACTCGGACAGGAAGTGACTCAAGCTAATGACGCGTCGTGTCACGCGTTCGTCACGTTTTCATTTTCAGTCTCACAATCGGAGTCAAGACGCGGACTCTTTCGTTCAAACAATACAGCCGAAACTGCAAACACCATCTATTCATGCGCTGAATTTGGTTCAAGAATACGGGAACGGCGTAAGCTCAGTGATTGCGACTTCTGTGAATTTTCCATCTCCCAAAACTGTTTCACCTTCTCATTTCCTGTCACCTTGGCATAGTGGCAAAAAACCAAGGGCTCCGAGTGCTATCAGCGAGACATCATAGATCGTCCCGGCCAACACAAGGTCTGCGAGGGCCACAGAGTCTGAGACCAAGTAACCAGATGGACGCGTCGCGAGGTGCGCCTCAACATAATCCAGGGAGCGAAAGAGGCGCTCTACTTGCTTATCGAGGAACTAATCAACGCACTGGTCCGTCAGGAAAATTCAACGGGTCTATGGCTGGCTGCCCACCTCGCGATTGAGTGACCCGTAGAGGCCGTATACGGTGCACATGTAGTTGTAGCCCCATTTTCCAATCTCGTGTTCCACAAAGTGAACCCACTGATCGACGATTGCGATCTCTTTAGCATCGAAACTTGACAGGTTTACCTTGGTCCCGAGACCGCACACTAGCACAGATGAGTGTATCGAAGTATGGCAACTCGAGTCCTACTCACAGTAACGCGCAATCGTCGTAGTATGTCGTCCCTGGGACCTTGATGGGATCGAGGTTGTTCTGGGTATCAAGCAACTCATTGTAAGTTTGATTACACTCGCCCATGGATCCATACATTTATCCATGTTGCCTTGCACACATGCATTGGTTCTTCCCACTTTCGAGAGTTCAACTAGAGAATGAGTGAACTTGAAGTGGCAGTGCCCGGTCGGTTTGAGGCCCGAAATGTATGGATCCGGATCCCGATCACTAGTGTATCCAACCCAATGCCTTCAACTGGTATTCAGAGTGCATCCGGGCGGTATCATTATTCACGTCCAGACTGCCAATTACACGACCACATCAACTTGAACACCATGCATTATATAGTAACGATTCGAGTCTTATGACGCATAACCCCGTTTTACTACATTGACTGAAGAATGAGTACGTTACAATATTAACACCTTGCAAGAATTCATATCGTACAACTCTTTCCAGGATCGTCCAGAGATTTTCCTCTTAGTGCGGGTAGAACTTGTGGCTGATATTCGCTTGAAATCAAACGACGAATTGCTTGTTGTGAAGCGCCTCTAAGTCGGTGGGGAGACAAGCAAGTGAGGCATGCATGTCCGTCGAACACCATACCCCGCTTTGCGAGCTCCCTTTCATTGTTTTGCCACCATGTATCCATAGTTGGTTTTACCCTCTCAAGGTGGGTGACGGCGATAACCACCGGAACCGTTGGGTGCTGGTTTATGCGGCAGAATACCTCGTAAATTCTTAACATCTCCGCGGAAGCCCTGTTGCCCCTCATACAGAGGACAAAGAGATCTAGCTCCTCACGGTGACGCCTCTCTTGAAGAAAGAATTCAAGAGAAGGCTCCGTCGTTTGGGTAAATTGTCTGAAGAACCAGAGACCCGTAACTGCAGTCAGCCCAGGGGTGTCCCATAGTTGGTACGTCCTGTCTTCAACGGAAACCTCGTAAGAGACGAAATGACTCGTGCATGGCTGGGTATCGGGAGATACCGAAGCGTGGTTGCGATCAGCGATCAGGTTAATGATAGAACTCTTTCCAGAACCAGTCTCCCCCATAAAGATGACGTGACGAATTTGCGGCTAAGATTGTACGACGGTGAATACATGCACAACCACTGACATAGTGTACTTGCCATGGTAAGGGATACTGGTATTTGCCAATGCCCAGTACCTTTACTGGTCCTGGAAGGACATAATGAGTCACGGCGTCTCCGGCAAGCAGATTGTACTACTCACGATACGCTCTTCAGGTTTCTTTTGCTCAGCTTATTCCCACTTCGTCGATTAGCTGAGAGATCCGAGCGGATTTTTCTTAATTGCTGTTGAGCAGTAATATCACTAAAATCTCATCATAAGGGTGTGATGGGTACGATGTCAAAGTACTTGCTCAAGGTCTTGTATTTCCTGCTCGCTAGCAATGCGGTAATTTTCGTCGCTGACAACGGAAGTTGGATATCGTTCTCTGAAGCCCTAGTTATAGTGCGAAAATGAGACAATACCATATAATAACTTAGTATCATCGCTCACAGCCGTAGCGCTGGGATTGTCTGGTGAAGTATTGAGTTCTTTAGAGCTAATGGCTATCACTTCCCGATCCTGATAACACTTGCGTAAATCACGGTCAAGTACTCAGACTGACAAAGGTTTGATGACTTGCCTTTCCGGTACCTGTTGTCTGCAGGAAGCCATGTGTTACGTCTGCGTTTGCCGAGTCGGAGAAGGCGTGAGGTTATTAGATCAGGTGTGGGTAACATGTACTTGCCGTCCCGAAGCACGACACTTTGATAATCCGAGGTTGCCTTGGATAGGCCGCGATGTTGAACATTGGACCCAGGTTTACTTACATGCCGCTCCGGCAGTGGGGGTGGGAATGTGCATAGAAATTGTTGCAGGGAAGACACCACATCTCCAGCACAGGGCCGGTGACCGACTGATGACCAACAACGGTCGATGAGCTCCCAATGTTTGTCTTCGATTGGACGAGACAAAGGCCTTTTGGGCCTCTTGCCGCGTGATAGTTGCAGAACGACTGCAGCTTCATGTTGGATCTCTGACCATGGAGGCTTCCCAGTCAATACCTGGAAAGGGATGAGGATCCACACGTAGTGCATAAAACTGCGCTTGCCAAGAGCCCCAGATTTCCGAAAGAATATATGTCACTTTGAGTTGTGGGTTGTGTCGCATTCTCTGCGTCAGCTGAAAAATGCTCCGGCACAGCCCACCGCAGGGTGCCAGGTCTCATCGTGGTCATCTGAAGATGCAGTGAAGCCTCGGGTGTGTCCCCGATCATGTATGTGTAACCGAAATCGGTTAGACGTGCGATGCAGTTGTCGTCGAGGAGGACATTATTCTGTTTCAGCTTTAGCCGCAAACAGATACCCATAGAATTCCTATTCACTTACGCTGGAAAGATCGCCATGAATGATTGGAGCTGGTGAAAACGAATGCACTATGCACGGTGATGAATAATCATTCGATAAGCATCAGTACTGATTACCAATAACATACGGTAGTAGAGTCCATTTGCGATGTCCAATAGCTGCAAGATTCCCGAGGGAGTCAGAAGACTGTGTATACGCAGCACGCTGCGATCACGTACCAACTGAAGTCGATGAGCATTGGTCAGCCGGTCGTCATGCTGCCCTAAGAAACGTTGAAGCGATCCGTTGGCCATCCACAGGGATACGAGAGACGCATGTCCTTGTCCACCAAATCCATATGCAATTCCCAGGAAGGGAACGATATTTGGATGTTCCAAGTTTCTCCAGATTCCGAGCTCTCGTCGTATCCTCTAGAGAAACAGATGAAGCACACTCAAGTGGGTAATCAGCGTCATGGATACCTTCTGGACCCCGACACTGCTATTCTCATATGTATCTCTTTCAGTTTCGCCCAACTTGAAGTGGAAGCGAAATGATTTCACTGCAACCTGAATGATGGTGAGAGTCCGCTATGCCTGAGACAGATGACCATGCTCAAACCTCCAATAGTCCGGCATCGCTGTCGTACTGGCATTTATAGACGTCACTGAATGCCCCTGCTTGATAGTAATGTTCGCCCGACTTGATAATCTTGTCGGAAAGGTTTGGAAGTGTTGCAAGGGGGTCGGTTAGACTCTGACCTGACGGACGTTGACGATTAGTGCCTGCCATTGAACAGTATCGTCTCGTTGCCAGATAGCCGTGTAGTCAGAGTAACTAAGGAGAGCGACGATCGACAGGAAAGAAGGGCAAGAGCAGGCTAGCAGAGGAGGGGGTGAGGACGACTGGTGGGACACAAGGCTGAACCCTCAATTGCCAAGGCCTCAACTGGCAACCGGAACGTGGCGTCCATGCGTTATGGTCGTGTCAGGACTCAACCTAGGCTCCACCCGGCCTGATGTCGACGGCCAGACATTCTTTTTCATTGCTGTGATGTTTTGTGCACCAATTGGCTGCCGCCACGAGAAGCTTGATACCGGTTAGCTCGGTTTGAGCTCGGTAAAGCATTTCGTTGGCGTACTTCAATACTTCAAGTTTTATTGGTGCAACAAAAGAGAAAAAATGGTCATAAAACATAGGCAGACACGACCACAACACATGGGATGCCCATGTTCCCAGAAAGAGCCTTTATCCATGAAGTTGCTCTGCTAGTCAATTCCATTTCTCTCGGTCGTTTAGCGTTTATCGTCCTTAATAGCCGTGACCACACTTCTAACTAGCGTGGAAATAGTGCTGCCCAATGGGTGATCGTCAACGTTCGGCAGGTCAAGACCTGAGCGACGCATTTGCAACAGTCCCAAACATCTCCGACAAGATTATCAAGTCTGAAGAGCAGTCCTGTGAAGGGGGAGCATTCAGTGATGTCTATAAACGCAAATACAACAGTGGTGCCGGCCCACTAGTGGAGGTTTGAGTATGGTCATCTCTATGGCATATTGAACCCTCACCCCGGTTTAGGTTGCAGTGAAATCATTTCGGTTCCTGTGCATGATGGGCGAAACTGAAAACGACAACTATGAGAGTACGGATGTCAAGGCGCAGGAGGTATTACAGTACCGATTGGCCACTTGACTGGGTTTGATCTATTTCTCTAGATGATACAACGAGAGCTCGGAATCTGGAGAAGGTTGGAACATCCAAATATCGTCCCCTTCCTAGGAGTTGCATATGGATTTGGCAGACAAGGACACGTGTCTCTTGTTTCCTTATGGATGGCCAACGGGTCGCTTCAAAGTTGCTTAGAGAAGTATGACGACCAGCTGAGTATTGCCCACCGACTCCAATTGGTACGTAATCGCAGCGAGTTATATATAAGCAGTCATCCGACCATCGCGCAGCTATTAGACATCGCAAATGGACTCTGCTATCGTATGTGCTAATGGGCTGATCCAAACAGAATGCTCACTCATCGCAATGGACAGTACACTCATTCGTGACCCCAATTATTCATGGCGGTCTTTCAGGCGTCAGTGAATAGGAACTATACATGTCTTTGTTTTCGACTGAAGCTGAAGTAGAACAATATACTCCTCGACCACAACTACACCGCGCGCTTGACCGATTTTGGTTATGCATCCATGACCGGGGACTTACCGGAGGCTCTGTTATATCTTCAGATGACGACAATGAAGCCTGGGGCTCTAAGGTTCGCTGCGCCAGAGCATTTTTTAGTCGAGGAAGAGCAGACGATGCAGCCTACGGTTCAGAGTGACATATACTCGTTTGGAAATCTAGTGTTCTTGGCAAGCGTAGTTTCATGCATTATGTATGTGTTCTCACCTCATTCCAGGTATTGTCAGGGAAGCGCCCATGGTCCCAATTTAAACATGACAATGCAGTCATCGGACAAATACTACGGGGTATAAAACCTCAAGGGCCCTCGTCCCGTCCAATTGAAGACAAACATTGGGAACTTATCGATCGTTGTTGGTCATCAGTCGGTGACAGGCCTGGAGCTGGAGGTGTGGCATCTTCTCTGGAACAATTTCTATGGTCGCTCCCACCTCTCCAGCCTCTCATTGGTTTATTTGGTGTTTCGTCCCATTCAATTCACTCAGCGGAGCAATATTCAATTACGCAAAAGGATAATGTTCGCCTACCAGGCCTATCCGAACTAACTTTGGATTATCAAAATGCTGTGGTTCGGGATGGCAAGCACAACTCGCCTATGCTTGGTTTGATATACTCACGCTTCCTCAGACTCTGCAAACGCCGACATTATACACGACACCCAGCAGAATACTAGTATCAAAAAGGCAAGTCCTGGCATCTTTGTTAGAGAACACGATTTATGTAGCTTGTATCAGGATCAGGAAATCAAGCTACAACTCAATCGTGCAGGTACTTCCAGTGCTGCAGCTGCAGGTGTTGACACTTTGCACACAAACAAAGTGTGAGTTGGTATATGATATCATCACATTGTCGCCCTCTAACCAATGCTTCGGGAACCCGTCATCGACAAAATTTACAGCATTGTAAGCAAGCAAGAAGTACAAGGCCCTGAGCAAGTACTGTGATATCATGCCCATCGCAGCCTCTAATCAGACCCTCAGAGAGATTACTGCTAAACAGCAAAGAAGGAAGCTGTCGTTGTTATTGACTCATCGTCGAAGTGAGGACAAGCTAAACAAAAGAGATCCGAAGAACGTGGCGTGAGTAATACAATATATTTGTCGGGAGGTGCTGTGGTTGATCACGCCCTTCCAGAATCAGTAAAGGTGCTGGGCATCGGCAAATATCAGTATTTCTCACCATGGCAAGTTCTCCATGTCACTTATTGTCCATCTATTCACTATAATATAATCTCAGCCGCAAACTCGTCACATCATCTTTATGGGAGAGACTGGCTCTGGGAAGAGCTCTATCATCAACTTAATCACTGGTGACAACCGCGCCGCGGTGTCCAACGACAGTATGCCATGCACGAGTCATTTCGTGTCCTACGAGGTTTCCGTTGAAGGGAGAATATACCGGCTTTGGGACACCCCTGGATTAACTGAAGCTTCCAATTCCGGGTTGTTCAGACGACTCCAAGTTACCCAAGTGCCAGAGTATTCTCTTGAATCCTTTCTTCGGGAGAGACATCGTCGAGGGGAACTGGATCTCTTTGTCCTCTGTATGGGGAACAAAATTTCCGCGGAGATGATAAGGATTTATGAGATATTCTGCCGCACAAATCGTCAGACAGCGATCCCGGTAGTTATTGCCGTCACTCGCCTCGAGAAGGTGAAATCAAATATGGACTCGTGGTGGCCAAGCAACGAGAAGGCGCTCGGAAAGTGGGGTATGGAGTTCGATGGACATGCATGCCTCACTTGCTTGTCGCCCCACCGACTTAGAGGCGATTCACAGCAAGCGATTCGTCGTCTGATCACAAGCGAATATGAGCCACGAGCTCAGCCCGCGCTAGGAAAGGAGGGATCTCAGGACGATCCCGGAAAGAGTTGTACGATATGTTAACCCGAATTGTAGTCACTTGAACATAATACTACCCACATAATTTTACGATTGTCGTAGTGGATCAGGTGTTGTTACTACCGGGACACTACCCTCAACTGGCAAGTGGAACGTGGCATCCATGCGTATCGGCTATAGTCGTGTCAGCCTCTCCAGAGTCACCGTGATCGATGTTAAGATGTTGACGGTAACCAAGAATCCTCCTTGGCAACATTGATAGCAAGGACGCTGACGAAATGCCTACCGAACTGTTTTTACGATACCACTAACAGTCGTAAAATAATATCTTCGGGAGTATGAAGTTGTATGTAATTACATCTCGATCGGGTCAACAAATCATACAACTGTTTCCAGGATCACTCAGGCATCCATCTCCTATCGCGGGTCGCTGATATTCGCTTGAAATCAAACGGCGAATCGCTTGCTGTGAAGCGCCTCTAAGTCGGTGGGGGAGCAAGCAAGTGAGGCATGCATGTCCGTCGAATAACATACCCCTGCTTGCGAGCTCCTTCTCATTGTTTTGCCACCATGCATCCATAGTTGGTTGGAACTTCTCGAGGTGAGTGACGGCGATGACTACTGGGGTAGTCCGACGGGTTTCGCGGCAGAGTAATTTGTAAACCCTTGACAGGGCATCGTGAGCCCTGTTCCCCTTCACACAGAGAACAAGGAGATCCAGCTCCCCACAACTGTATCTGTCTCGAAGAAAGCGTCTAAGAGGAGATCCTGACGCGTGGGTGAATCGTCTGAGTAATCCGAGATTTGTAGCTTGATTGAACCCGGGGGTATCCCAGAGTCGGTAGGTCCTCCCCTCAACAGTAACCTCGGAAGACACGAAATGAGTCGTGCACGGCCCGCTGTCGTTAGACACCGCGGCATGGTCGCGATCAGCGAACAGGTTGATGATGGAGCTCTTTCCAGATCCAGTCTCTCCAATGAAGATGACGTTACGAGTGCGCGGCTGAGATTATACTCTGGTTAACAGGTGTCTGACCACCAATACTATGAACTTGCCCGTGTCAGTGATTGTGAATGCCCAGCATCATCTTTACTGGTTCTGGAATGACAAAGTGAATCGCGGCACCGCCAGCAACTAGGACATGTTACTCACGCCACATCTCTCGAATATCTTTTGTTCAGCTTGTCCCCACTCTGCGGATTAGCAGGGAGATCCAGACGAATTTCTCCTGATTGGCGTCGAGCAGTAGTATCGCTGAAAATCTGATCAGAATGTGACTGCCACGATATCATAGTACTTGCTCAAGCCTTTGTACTTGCTGTTCGCCAACAACGCGGTAATTTTCATCCCCGACAATGAAAGCAGTTGAGGATGGTTCCCTGCACACTTAATTCTAGGCCGAAAACACGACAATGACATATACCAACTCACTCTTTGTTTGTCCGGAGAGCATCATCGCTCACAGTTCCAGCGCTAGAATTGCGTAACGCAGGGTTGGGTTCTTCTGGAGTGGAGGCTACTACTTCTTTATCCCGCTGGGAAACGAGCAAATTATGGATAAGTGCTCCGGATGTCATAAATTGAATGACTTGCCTCTCTTGTACCTGTCTTCTGTTGGATGTCATGTGTAATCGCGTTTGTAAAGTCTGAGGAGGTGTAAGCTTATCAAGCCAACCATAGACGACATGTACTGGCCGTCCCGAAATGCGCCATTTTGATTATCCAAGGTTGCTGGGGATAAGCCAGGTGGGTAATTAGGCTCTAGGATAGTCATATAATGCACTGCTGGGTGACTTGAACGTGACGGGGCACGAAAAATATCAAAAAGAGGTAGGGGAGGTGGGTATGGGCGTAGAAATTGTTGCAAAGAAGACACTACATCTCCAGCACCGGGCCTTTCACCGACTGATGACCAACAATGCTCGATGAGTTCCCAATATTGGTCTCCGATCGGAGTGGACGAAGGTCTTTTGGGCTTGAGGCCCTGTGATAGTCGCACAATGACTGCAGGTTCACGTTGAATCTCTGACCATGGTTGCTTGCCAGACAATACCTGGAAAGAGATGAGAATATATACATGGCACACGATAGCATGCTTGCCAAGAGCCCTAGATTTCCGAAAGAATATATATCACTTTGAGTTGTGGGCTGCAGCGTCTGCTCTTCGCCAACCAAGAGGTGCTCCGGAACAGCCCATCGCAGGGCACCTGGTTTCATTGTGGTCATCTGAAGGTACAGTGAAGCCTCTGGCATGTCCCCGATCGTTGATGTATAACCAAAATCGGTCAAGCGCGCATTGTAGTTGCGGTCGAGGAGAACATTATGCTATGTCAACGTCAGCCGGAAACGGAATTTTATATGAATCTTATTCACTTACGCTTGAAAGGTCGCCATGAACAATTGGAGTCGGCGCGAACGAATGCACTGCATGGCGATGTGTCAACGATCTGGATGGATCAACACCATTTACTAATAACATACGATAGCAGAGTCCATTTGCAATGTCCAATAGCTTTGCGATTTCGGGGTTTCAGAACACTGCATGTATGTAACCCAATATCGATCACATACCAGTTGGAGTCGGTGGGCAATTGTGAGCTGGTCGCCATGTTGCCCTAAGAAACTCTGAAGCGACCCGTTGGCCATCCATAGAGACACAAGAGACGCCTGTCCTGGTCTGCCAAACCCATATGCAACTCCTAGGAAGGGAACGATATTTGGGTGTTTCAACCTTCTCCAGATTCCGAGCTCCCGTCGTATCGACTAGAAAGATGGATCAAGCCCGTTCAAGTCGCCAATCAATGCCGTAGATACCTTCTGATCCTTGTCATTCCGACCGTCATCCTTGTCACTTTGAATTTCTCCTAAAGAGAAAGGGAATCGGAATGATTTTATGGCAACCTGAACTGTGGTGAGAGTGTAATGTCCCATAGATAGATGACCATGTCCAAACCTCCACTAGTCCGGCTCCATTGTGGTATTGGCATTTATAGACGTCACTGAACGCCCCTGCTTCATAGTATTGGTTGTCTGACTTCGTAATCTTGTCGGAAATGTTTAGAAATGTTGCAAGTTCGTCGCCTGGGCTCCAACCAGAAGGACTCTGACAGTTAATGCCCGCCATTGAACAGCACAAGCCTTGACGCCAGTGATGGTCACAGGAACAATTAAAAGGTCTGAAAGTAAGAGAGGGCTGGTGGAGCAGAAGTGAGTTAGGTCAACGGGCAGGTGGCAACTTCAGCCAGCGGGAACGTGGCATCCACGCGTTACATATGCTAGTCGTGTCACCACACCGCAATATTCAGCGCTTCGCAAAATATCTCGATGAACTTCGACCAAATTTCAAGTCTTGACAAGAAGTCCTAACACGAAACTTTAAGTTGTTCCTCCCAATAGGCATGGTCGAGCATACGAAAAAGCGTGCCAGAGCGGAGTATGAAATCGGCATTGCAAGACTGATCAGCGAGGATAAGACTTCGGCATATAAGTAGTTATCAAATTTTCACCATCAAGCCTACCCAAGTACCAGATTTTTAAATGTGTTAGATCGTTTCCCGGAAGGATGCCACTGCAAGACGGGTTGGAACCCTGCTGCCGCGATGCCGTTCGCCTGTGGCAAAGCGGAGTTGATTTTCAACAGGTTGCTGGTTTACACATACTACCCTAGAGGCTACATTCTGTACGATCAATCGATCGCTGCACATCCCCACTGAGCGAGACCTTTTGTTTTCACGTATCGTGGTAGGAAGGATTACTGGGTATTCGTCTTGTAGAATGTAGTCTCGGCCCCCGGGGCCAATCGGTATGGCTAGCCGATTCCATACTCCGCACTCTCAATGGCATGCTGGTGCCGACGCCGCTGGTAGACACTTCAATTATGTAGTATATGACAACAAGGTATGGAGAGGGTGACCGTTAACTTCAAGTTGTCTGCATTTACTGTTGAACTTCCTGTCGAGACTTGAAGCTTGAAGTCGAGCCCAAAGCCAAACGAGATATTCTGGCAAGCGCTGAACAATGCGGAGGTGCTGACACGACTATAACGCATGGATACCATGTTCGGGTCAGCGGTCGAGTGTCATATCCCATCCATCGTCCCAACTTGTTCATGCTCTACTAGCCTTCAAAGCTTCACCAGTGCTTCAGCCCTCCCACTTATTATCCATTGTCTCTATTACTTAGCTGTGACCACACATCCAACCGCGCCAAAATCAGGCTGTTGCTCAGCCCATGGCGGGCGCTAATAGTCAAGGTTGCAGCCTGAGCGACGCACTTGCAGCACTTCCAGACCTTTCTGACAATATTATCAAGTCAGACGAGCATTCTTGTGCAGGAGGGGCGTTCAGTGATGTCTATAAACGCCGACTTCACGACGATGGTACCAGAGGCGGCCTAATGGAGGTTTGGGAATGGTCTATCTAGGTACCACACCCTCACCACGATTCAGGTTGCGGTGAAATCACTTCGGTTCCCTTTCACGTTAAGCGAAATTACAGACGACAACTCTGAGAGTGCAAGTTCCAAGGTCGAGAAGGTACCTAAGTCACCAATTGGCTACTTGCTTGACTCGATACGTCTCTCTAGATGATGCGACGGGAGCTAGGAATCTGGAGAAGGTTGAAACACAAAAATATCGTCCCCTTCTTGGGAATTGCATATGGATTCGGCAGGCCGGGATACGCGTCTCTTGTGTCCTTGTGGATGGCCAACGGGTCGCTTTATAGTTTCTTGACGCGGCATGATCACCAGCTGACTACTGCCCACCGGCTGCAATTGGTATGTGATCGCAGCGAGCTATATGCATCCAGGTTTTTGATCTGCACAAACTGCGTAGCTATTGGAGATCGCAAATGGACTCTGCTATTGTACGTTATTGGTAATTGGCACCAATCCACCCGGGATGCTCATCACGTACAGTGCATTCGTACGAGCCTCCAGTTGTTCATGGTGATCTTTCAAGCGTAAGTGAACAGGTATATAAATGATTCCGTTTTTGAAACTGAAGTAGCACAACGTCCTTCTCGACCGCAACTACAATGCACGCTTGATCGATTTCGGTTTTGCATCCATGACCGGGGACATCCCGGAGGCTTCATTATATCTTCAGATGTCACAAATGAAACCTGGCACCATACGATTCGCTGCGCCGGAGCATTTTTTAACCGACGGAGAGCAGGCGATGCCACCCACAACTCAAAGTGACATGTATTCCTTTGGAAATCTAGGGCTTTTGGCAAGCATAGTGTCGTGTACCACGTGTATATTCTCATTTTTTTCCAGGTATTATCTGGGAAGCGTCCGTGGTCAGAGATTCAACATGAACCTGTAGTCATTGTGCGACTATTACATGGCCACAGACCCAAAAAGCCACTGTCCCGTCCAATTGAAGACCTACATTGGGAACTCATCGAGCGTTGTTGGTCATCGATCGGCGAGAGGCCCTGTGCTGGAGATATAGTGTTTTATTTGCAAGAATTTATACACTCATACCCACCCTCCACCCCTCTTGTCGATATCTTTGGTGCTCCGTCCTGTTCAAGTCACCCGACGGAGAATTGTACAACTACACTAGAGCACAATGTCCACCTACCTGGTGTGTCCGAAGCGAACGGCAAGTACTTGTCGCCTATGCTTGCTTTGACCAGCTCACGCCCCTCAGACATTGCAAACGCCCTCGTTACACCCCAGTCCGAACAGAACACAGGTATCAGAAAGGCAAGTCTTTATTGGTTTGTGCACTTGACCATCATTTACGCGAACTCTATCAGGATCAGGAAATCTTTTTGCAAGAACACAACTATACACATGGTCACTCCAGCGATACCAGTGTGAGTGACGACGTTCTGCGGATAAGGAATGAGTGAGTTGTTATATGATATTATCTTATTCTTGCCACATAATCAAAGCTTCAGGGAACCATCCACAACTGCTTCCATCGTCACCGACCAAAATCGTAGCATTGTTAGCGGGCAGGAGGTAGAAGACATTGAGCAAGTTCTGTGATATCGTGCTTGTCACGGCCTCTAATCAGGGTTTCAGCGAGATTACCACTAAACAGCAACGAAGTGAGGACATGTTCAACAATAAAGATCGGAAGAACATGGCGTGAGTAGTACGATCTACTACTGGGAGGTGCTGCGGCTGATTATGTCGTTCCGGAATCAGTAGAGATTCTGGGCATTGGCAAATACCAATAACTCTAACCATGGCAAGTTCATTATGTCGGTGGCCGTCCATTTATTCATCAAAATATGATCTCAGCCACAAACTCGCAATGTCATCTTCATGGGGGAGACTGGCTCTGGGAAGAGCTCTATCATCAACCTGATCGCCGGGCACAATCGCGCTCCGGTGTCTAATGACGGCATGCCATGCACGGTCCATTTCATGCCTTATGAGGTTTCCCTTGAAGGGAGAACATACCTGCTTTGGGACACCCCTGGGTTGACTAAAGCCTCTGAATCGAAATCCCGGTCATTCAGACGACTTAGAGTTACCCAAGTACCGGAGTATTCTCTTGAATCCTTCCTTCAAGAGAGATGTCGTCGAGAAGAGCTGGACCTCTTTGTCCTTTGTATGCAGGGTAACAGGGTTTCCGCGGAGACGTTGAGAATTTATGAGATATTCTGCCGCGCAGGTCGACAGACAACAATCCCACTAGTGGTCGCTGTCACCCGCCTAGAGAGGATAAAACCGACTATGGATGCATGGTGGCAAAACAATGAAAAGGAGCTCGCAACCCGGGGTATGGTGTTCGATGGACATGCATGCGTCACTTGCTTGTCCCCCCATCAGCTTAGATCCGCTTCGCAACAAGCGATTCATCGCTTGATTTCAAGCGAACATCAGCCTCGAGCCCGACCCCCACTGGGAAAGGAGGAGTCCCCGGACAATTCTGGAAGAGGTTGTACGATATGCTGATCCGAGATGTGGTCATGACATACATACTTTCTATGTATTTCTTTTTTTACGACTGTCGTAGTTTTTTAAGGCGTTGTATGGACTATTTTTTTTTGAAAAAAAAAAGGCATTGTAGCGCATGTTGCAGTCGACGCAGAACGGGTGACATGTTACAAAGACTGGATCACCCCATGAAGTTCAACTTGATGCGATGGTGTAGCTGGGCATTAAGCCTTCTGAACGTCAGCATATGGGTGTGGAAAATGGCTGTCCCAAGTCTTAGTACATGGCAAGGAAATTTCTGTGAAAAGTCAAAGAGTAGACTGGTATTATCCTGACCAGTTGTCACACGGTCTCCAAGGTTCCTAAAGAATGAGTTGCGTCCCAGAAGCAAGAAAAAGGTCCCTCGAATATGGACATGTAAGAACAACCGGCGGTCGACCGGCTCGCGCACTCCTCGTCTGTATAACCCATATGCACAACCAACAACGGACAGCAAAGCAGCGGCGCAAACGCACCCTTCCAATGCTGACACGCCAAACACTTCCAGGCTTGCAAATTAATTCTTCCTCGCCCTCGCCTTCCTCCTCTGTGTACCACCTCCAAGCGCTGCCCCGTCGATGGTGGTCCCCTACTTCGTAGTCTTGACGATCCTGTTTGTTCGCGAGAAGGAGGATCGGAACATTGAGAATTCGAGGCGAAGAAATGGCCGAGTCGGTGTGCGCGTATCGAGTGTATGGACAAGACGCATAAAACGGATAGCGGTCAGCGAATGGGCACAGTGACCCTATGAACCGTTTAACGCACCAGACACTTCTCGCCTTTTCCCAAGTCTCTCCTTGTCCTGCACGCCGAGAAGACGCACCCCGCCGATACCACCAAAACGTGACGCGATGGGGCATCTAGAACCCCAGCAAAGACCCAAAGCTGCGCCCAGCAACGTCTCACTGGTCGATCCGTGACGCGATTCACGATATGGATATTGACATGTACACGCATAGATTGGCTCGTGCGGGTTTATCAACGTCAATATTGGTGGGTTGGACGCCGAGGAAAACATTTACGACTACGAGTTCTAGATGTATATTGACGAGTGTGGTGGGATAAAGCTTGCCGATCATCAATACGAGGTCAACTCACTAATCAAACTGAGCAAGCCCAGCACGCTTCCAAACGCCACGACGAGGACTTTGACAAACAGCATGCACCGCCGAAGAACAGGGTAAAGCATCGAAGAAATATGCAATATTGGTAGGGTGATAACGGGCGCCAGGGTGGTGTCGACATGGGTCTTGCAGTGTAGCAGTTCATCGGGTACTCCTTGTGGTTTTGCGAGACGACGCAGAGAATTTATATACTGTACAACATCAAGTTACTTTGAGACCATGACAAAACATGTTGCTTTACATACCGTTCTACCACTCTGTAGATGGATGGTCACGATTTTGCAGGCAATGACGCTCAGGCCAGACGAGGGGGGATGCGAAGTAGTCTGGTGACCAGACCATCTATGAGGCAAATCGTGATGCGAAATGCAGGATGAGAATATAACCAGTGCAATACAGAAGGTGCTCAATACCTAAACAGTTTTCTTCTAGTTTGTGCCATTCGGACGCCTCTACCGTAGATCAAAGTCCCAATCAAAAAAATAGTGTCCGTCCGAATAAGTGACAAACCATTCAGCTCAAGGACACTCAGATCGATACAATGACCGAGAGAGAACCCAAGACAAATGGACTCGTTTCTTCGAGAGAGCGATTGATATTGAATGCTTCACCTGAGCCCGGAGAGTCGACCGGGTGAGTGATAATGTTGCGGTTCAAGCTGAACATGAACGGACTTGTGAACAAGAGATATGTATAACGCAGTCATTGCGACGAGGAAGGGGAAACCAAATCACGGGAGTTGTGCAACTCAACCTGTGGCTGTGAAAATTGCCCAGAGTCGCTTAGTCAGCCTAGCTCATGTGGAGGACCGCATGATCTCAGGAAAAAGTCTAGGCTACTACACCAACCTTCAATAATATTGACGGGGTCATGCAACAGAAAGCCCGAGCATCGCGGGTGGTGTTGGACGCATCCTTCCACTTCAGTACGATCTTTCTATCATCGTAACTCTTGAAGAAGTGTGACACTCGTCAACGAGGGGTGAGATCTGGTGAGATGTGGCAGCCCCAGTGGCGTCGATATTGTTGGCGTAAATTTGTCGCTCTCAGCCACCTTGAATCCACTGTTATACACATAACATCGAACTTCATACAGGATGATAGACCAGTCAATGAGATAGACTTCGTACAGTAGTGTCGAGGTGGCAAGCCTGCTCCCGTTCACGCCTCCTTTTGCATCTACTCAGTCTGTAACAGGCTCCAGGATCCAACGCTGATTTGGGCTGTTCTGTAACCAGTAGCACGGGTCAGTACTGATACGTACTGAATTGCGAACACCCACGCTCAACGGCATGCTAGGGTTTCCCGTGATGCCGTAGGCACCATCGGCAACAAGAGAAATGGTCCACTGTGAATTAGTTGCTTAAGTAGTCCTTCTGACGAGGTTATATCGAGGGATGACGGACCCTTTGAGAAGCACTGGATTGGTCCAATGGTTGCACGTCAACCATGCCAGCTCCGTTGCCTGGATACGTGAGGTACATATTGCCAGTGTTGCTCCTGATGCGATATTGACCATCCGGAATGCGTGGTGTTGTGTGCGCTTGAGGGCGGTCATTCGTTTGGGTAATCGTACACCTGCACCTCGCCGCGTCTAATTTGGGATTCAGTTAGACGCACGTCGGATTGACAAAAAGCGCACCAAAGTCCTCACGGAGAGCTTGAATTTGCCCCGCAAGGTTATCCCCACCATCGGGCGGAAGTTGGTCACCAACCCGGCGGTGGTGGTCTGGGATGATAGAGTTAAGATTGTGTAGGGTGATTGTTCCCGCGTGACTGGATGCGAGGTACTTGTTGTCTGGGGAAATCGCGATCGACCATACTTGTGAGGGGAGCTGGATGACAAAACTAATCCGTGCAGATGTGGAAGTATCCCAGAGCGAGATAGAGCTACCAGCGGTGCAGGCTATGAATCTGCCATTGCCGGCTAGGGAGATGGCCCCGAAATGATCAACTGCACCGGGGACTGTCCAGCTAGCTAAAAACCACCCTCCATCTGGATCGATGTGGTTGACTGTATTCCCCGACAATACAAACATACTCTGCGCACTGGGCCACTGGATAGGAGTGCTTGGCCATGAAGTAATTGGTACTTGAAAGCTTCTGCGTAGCCCGGCGCTGTTCGCGTCGTAGATCCGTACTCCTGTCGAGTCCCCAGTTGCGAGATATTTCCCGTCAGGGGAGAATTTTACCCCGCGCACGGGACTGTCATGCAGGGGTAGGAGTCTAACGTGCCACCCCATGACCTGCGTCCCGTCCGGAATGATCCAAATGTTCGCTGTCCTATCATCGACGCCTGTCGCGAGCCTGGTCGCCGTCGGTGAAATGTCAACCGGATTTATCCAATCAGAGTGTTCCATAAGGGCCATGGGAGGATTAGGGCCATCAGGGTCCAGAACGTTCATGTCCCATACAGTGGCCAACCGAAGTCCAGCGAAGACCATCAAGTTGAGTGTGGGTGACTCGGAAATCGCCATTCCCGTGATTATTGAGTTGTTCGTCACATTCACCGCCGTGCCAACCACTTTTCCATCGACAGACCACTTTTGGACCATCCCTTGGTCGTTAACACTCAGAAAGTGCTTCCCGTCTTTCAGGAAGGTCAGTGAGCGTACACCATTGCCCCCGTTAATCACGGTTGCTCCTGTGTTGTCTGAGCACATGGTCAGCACTGTTCCGTCTTGCCTGAGCCTACACTCACTCATTGTTCAACGTCAGATACCCGTCCTCCTCCTCCGGCAATGATACAAGGTCAAGGGCGAGGGTGTGCCTGTTTCTTTTAGTGCGGCTACGTGTGTGCTCTTATCGTTTCCCTCCTGTGCAATCACCCCAGGTTTCTGGTCGCTTGATCCCGCATCGGTTGACAAAAAAAGCCGACCTCAATTTACTCGAAAGAAATCCACTGGCAGCCTCGTTTATGTAGTGTGAGAAATTAGTCCTGATGTGGTTTGCGTACCCCTGACACGAGGCGAGAAGTATTATTATGCAGGCAAAATCCGAAATGCAATCAGCGCCAGTACTGCATCGAATACTCCAACTCCGACTCACACGTTTCACTGGCGACGAGATTCTCTTGTTCAATGGCGAGCGCTAATCCTCAACACCCTGCAGGTCGGAGCCTGAGTGACACACTCGCGAGACTTCCAAACCTTTCCGACAAGATCATCAAGGCAGGCGAGCAGTACTGTGAAGCAGGGGCGTTCGGTGACGTCTATAAATGCCAATACGACAGCAGTGTCGGATTGGTGCAGGTGTGGACAGTCATATCTACCTACCTATGGGAGCCACACCCTCACCGCGATTCAGGTTGCGGTGAAATCGTTTCGGTTTCCGTTCACGCTGGATGTAACTGAAAACAACAACGATGAGAAGCGCGGTGTCAAGGCCCAGAAGGTATCTATAGCGCTGATTGGCAACCTGAATGCGCTCGACCTTTATCTAGATGATACGACGAGAACTCGGAATATGGAGGAGGTTGGAGCACCAAAATATCGTCCCATTCTTGGGAATTGCATACGGATTTGGTAGACAAGGACAAGCGTCTCTGGTCTCCCTATGGATGGCCAACGGGTCGCTTCGAGGTTTCTTAGCGGAGCACGATGATCAGTTGGCGGTTTCCCACAGGCTCCAGTTGGTGTGTGATTGCAGCGAGCTACATATATGCTATTTGTCTGATCCATAAAATCATGTAGTTATCAGACATTGCAAATGGACTCTGCTATCGTATGTCATTGGTGATTGGTGCTGATCCATACATAACGTTCACCCATCACCATGTACAGTGCACTCATTCGTGACTCCAATTGTTCATGGAGACCTTTCATGCGTAAGTGGACAAGGATTATATAGATGTCTGTTTCCGTCTGAAGCTGAAACAGACCAATGTTCTCCTCGACGACAACTGTGTTGCTCGCTTGACCGATTTTGGTTATGCATCCATGATCGGGGACATTCCGGAGGCCTTACTATACCTTCAGATGACTACAATGAAACCTGGGACAATACGATGGGCTGCCCCAGAGCATTTTCTAGCTGACGTGGACCAGCCAATGCAACCCACAACCCAAAGTGACATATATTCTTTCGGAAACCTAGGGCTCTTGGCAAGCATCGTATCATGCACCACGTGTATATTCTCATATCTTTTCAGGTATTGTCTGGGAAGCATCCATGGTCAGAGATCCAGCGTGAAGCTGCAGTTATTATACAATTATCGCGGGGTATCAAGCCTAAACGCCCTTTGTCCCGTCCGATTCAAGACCAGCATTGGGAGCTTATCGAGCGTTGTTGGGCACCAGTCTGTGACAGGCCTCCTGCTGAGGATGTGGTGTCTTCCCTGCAAGAATTTATGCGTGCATCCCCTCTTTCTCTTGCTGGTAGCTTTCGCATTTCGTCCCATTCAATTCACACGGTGGAGCAAAATACAGGACCACTTGATGCTAATGTCGAACCACCAAGCCTACCTGAAGCAACCTTGGGCTACCAAAGTACCGTGTTTCGGGATGGCAAGTGCATGTTACCTGGACTTGGTCCAATAAACTCACACCTTCCCAGACCTTACAAACGCCGTCATTACACGTGAAGTACAGCAGAATACATGTACCAGAAAGGAAAGCAAACAAAGTTTCATTACTCTGCGAACTTGATGATAATTTACACAAATTCTATTAGGATCAGGGAATTATAGCCCACACCTCACCAAAACCCAGCCTTGCACCAGGTAATCCCAGCCCTGCGTTACCGTTAACTTTCTCCGAGGGGGATATACTTGATGCTCCTACATCACCCCTTCCCATAGAACCTGTAACCCTCTTCGTCCACTACTACGGTCAACCGTTAATTTTGGCGTTAGGAAATAACGACACAGCTCTCGATGCCCCACATCCTGGAGTGGAAAAGAGTAATAGAACATTGTGGGACGAACGATTTCATCCCCCAGATGATTTATACCCCTTATACCGGAGCCGACTGGCAACGGTATGTACGAGACGTCGAGTTTCACGAAACGATATTCTTTTTCTCGGATGGTTTGGGGATATCCCTTGACGAAACCCTAAACCATCGAGTTTGGCGCCTGAAAGACAAGGATGATCGCATGTTGGTTGGTTGTGGACCTTCTGTCTCGATCCGAATCCAGGCATGCATTTGTGCACTTCCTTGGTCTGCTAGTTAATACAATTTTCCAGTGGCCAGGTTATCCGTCATGGTCAAAGCAGATTCCGACCATGGACTTCAAGAATCCAAGGGGTCAAATAACTAGAGCTAAACTTGCGAAAAGCATTGCCATTTGTGTTCGGCGCTTTATACAGGCGGGTAAAATACACCGTCTGTAAAATCCGGTTTTCGTTGACGTTGGATGCAGTCTATGCAAGACAAGCCTATGGAAGCGGGTTCTGACAGAAGATGGAAAGTCGGGGAACGGCATATCAAAGCAGAAGATCTTATCCTGGTATCTCTCCACCAAGTAACGAAGGGTAGCTGGCAGCCACAACTTCGTCTTCGTCGTTCGATCCTCTCGTTTCCTTCTACTAGTACTGTTCCTACTTCTCGATGACCTCTCCACTGGATCAATTACAGGAATATTGAATTCCCTTTTTACTTGCGTAACATACCGTGGGACACAGGCTGAACACTTGCAAGCGAACGTCCAGGACACCTTGATAGGCCGCCCTGCATGCCTCACTAAATGCCGCAGGCACTACACTCGCCCAACATTGTCTGTCCATTGGACTATTGCAAGCCTAGATTGCCACTTGGATTCTGACTCTAGAGCGTGTGGGATAAGCGCGTTCGGTATGTACGATCTATGGGAAAACTACTTATCATGGACAGGCACCCGCCGGTTCATTTGCCGTGTCAACTGATCGATGTGACTCGTCGTGAGAGTCAGAGGCAGCTGTTTGAACTTTGACAAGTATCAGATGAACGCGATTTGTACATGGTCCTACAGGGATACCGCGACATCAGTTGGTCTACTCTGTCATAATTACACATACACGCCCACCATGTTCCAAGTTCTTTCGGTGCTATCCGCGTCGTAGTTCGGAATCTCGGAATCTGCTTCTGCTCAGTGTTCCCAGAGAACTCTTCAAGATATTTCTCCGATCACGGAAAGTCTGTGACTTGCAAGCGTTCTTAAAAGACAAATTCTCTCGACGGGGATCGAAATATGCGCGGCACGACATAGATCATACCGTCATGCAACCTGAAACTCGCGGAGATGAGTTCTCTTTTGCAGTCAAGGAGTTCTTCAGCGCTCCCCTATGCAAATCCGTCGCTTCCACCGGGTAATGCGTCTTCACTGTGCTCCTGTATGATAATCGGGTTTTTGTCGTCGAATATCCGGAACCGACGGAAGCACACGCGATGATCATCCAAGAGGATCGATGCCGATGAACTATGAGGTGTACGAGTGTACATGGTCGTAATCCTGTATTGCACTAAAACAATGGATAACATCGAACACAGCGAGTAGCTAGAATGAACCAGGATACAATAAAACTAGGCACCAAGATGGATATACAGAATCTGTTGATCAAATGGTATACGCACAGATTTCATCGTCTTGTTCAGCGCGAACGCGGCACGAGTATGATCCAGACAACCAGACTCGTCTACCATATGCTTGTAGAACATCGACGTGATCTTGTTCGTCTCACCATCGTCCACCACCCACATCGTGCCAATCACAGAACGGAACCCAGCGAACTGCATCGCCGATGCGAGGTGGATCACCTCGTCGGGACTCTCCTCGTCTCCGACAGTCGTATGACATGCAGAGAGATACGCAAACTGGGGATTCTCTGGTTCGCACCGCATGATCTGCTCGATCGTGAAGTGACCGTCATGGAGAGCAAACGCAGATTCAAATGGTCGTGTTCGGTTGGGAAGGCCATGGCATGCAAGGTGCACCCATTCAGTCTTGCAAAGCTCCTCGGCAACACGTGAAATGCTGGATTTGGGGCCTTCGATTTGTGTGAAACTCGCAAGACCACCGGTGTGCTGGCCTATATTGGCCAATTCGGTGCCGACGGAGAGCAGTTCAGCCTGGCCGATAGCATTCGCCTGACCAATGGCAATGAAGCGTTTCCCGCTACCGGCGGTACTTGATGGAGCGGGCCGTCTAGCACGAATGAGAGCGTTCAAGGTGGGGGTGTACGACGAGATATAGAGACCACTGAGATTCTGTTGACCCTTTCTATACGGACCAGCGGCATGCAAGGGCAGGACAGAGAATTCAGCGGTCGGGCACCACCAGATGCGTGACTGAAGTGGAAGTGTCGTCAGGAGGAAGTCCACGATGGGCGAAACAACCTGATCCCAGAGATTGCGCATGAGGGACCCGAGCTCCCTCCTCACGTCGACCTTCTTTGCACGCTCAGTCGAAGCATGGAGTGACTCTGAGAGGTCGCGAACACTCTCTTGCGTGATCTGTAATGGAATGTGGACGGGATCTCGATCGAGTAAGATGACGAGCGCGTCACAGCTATACTGGCTCGCATTCACGATGATAACAGGTCCTCCACTGGCCGCGTGTTGTAGCTCTGAGAAGAGCGAGGGAAGAAGGAAACGGGAGAGGCCAGGAAGGTCGCGAATATTGATGATGATTCTCTGCATCTCAAGGTTGAGATGACACAGCCGTCCATGCTGATCTGCACCAGGTGAATCAAGGGCAATGCGAATGAGCGAGGCCACATGCATGAACTCGTCTGCCAACAGCCTTCCTGCTGGACCAGATACCACGACATCGTCAAGCGGGAAACGGAGGCGACTGAGTTGGCTCCAAAAGACGCTGCGGCCTTGTTCGAGAAGTTCAACAGCACGTACACGAGCACCTCTACGAAGACATGCTGAAAACGCGTCTACTGCGAGCGAAGCTGAATGCTTTTTGAGAATGATAAGATGTTGGGGTAAGAGTGGCAGGGCAGCAAGATGATGAATGAGTAATCGAAGTGATGTTTCATATGCAAGGAGTGTTGAGGGGTGCTGGAATTCTTCGGCCGCCCGGATCCATGCTCGAGCGGCAGACAGATCCGTTGAACACACCAATTGAGGTGCATGAACCAGTTGAGCATAGAGACTGAATAGGGATTTCTTATCGTCTGGTTGTCTCAGCTGCATGAACCGAGTGTAGAGGGCGCTTGCAAGGTTGTCCAAAGAGGAGGAGCGATGAGGGTGTCCTTGCGGGCGAAGTTCGAGTGCTTCTCGACCGAGGACAATGGCCTCATCGAGGTCTGCCATTGCCCCGAGCTGGTCATAGCGAGTCGAGAGATGAATTGCAAGGCTGATCAAAGATCTGGAGCGATCAGGGTATCCTTGCGGGCAAAGTTCGAGTGCTTCTTGAGCGAGGACAATGGCCTCATTGAGGTCTGCCATTGCCCCGAGCTGCTTGTAGCGAGTCGAGAGACGATTTCCAAGGCTGATCAAAGATGTGGACCGATGAGGGTGTCCTTGCGGGCAAAGTTCGAGTGCTTCTCGACCGAGGACAATGGCCTCATCGAGGTCTGCCATTGCCCCGAGCTGGTCATAGCGAGTCGAGAGAAGAAGTGCAAGGTTGTTCAAAGATGTGGAGCGATCAGGGTGTCCTTGCGGGCGAAGTTCGAGTGCTTCTCGACCGAGGACAATGGCCACATTGAGGTCTGCCATTGCCCCGAGCTGGTTGTAGCGAGTCACGAGACCATTTGCAAAGTGGTTCAAAGAGAAGAAGCGATGAGGGTGTCCTTGTGGGCAAAGCTCGACTGCTTCTCGACCGAGGACAATGGCCTCATCGAGGTCTGCCATTGCCCCCAGCTGATTGTAGCGAGTCGAGAGACTATTTGCAAGGTTGTTCAAAGATGTGGAGCGATGAGGGTGTCCTTGTGGGCAAAGTTCGAGCGCTTCTCGACCGAGGACAATGGCCTCATTGAGGTCTGCCATTGCCCCCAGCTGATTGCAGCGAGTCGAGAGACTATTTGCAAGGTTGTTCAAATATGTGGAGCGATCAGGGTGTCCTTGCAGGCAAAGTTTGAGTGCTTCTCGACTGAGGACAATGGCCTCATCGATGTCTGCCATTGCCCCGAGCTGCTTGTATCGAGTCAAGAGACGAACTGCAAGGTTGTTCAAAGATGTGGAGCGATCAGGGTGTCCTTGCGGGCAAAGTTCGAGTGCTTCTCGACCGAGGACAATGGCCTCATCGAGGTCTGCCATCGCCCTGAGCTGGTCGTAGCGAGCCGAGAGATACCCTCCAAGGCTGTTCAAAGACGTGACAATTTGAGCGACGAGGGTGTCACCGTCAGGACAACTAGCTTACCCCGATTAAGTATAATGTTCTCACAACGCCCTCGTTGTCTGCTTGTCGCTCGACACTTGGATTGTTGCATTGCTTGGAACCGTCGAGTGAAGCTTCACTCGACGGTTCTTAGAAAATGTCGACTATGGCTATGTCTAAACTTGGTGGAAATACACACATGCTCTCACTGGCGCACTAGAGCACTAATACAGCTGGCCTAGGGCATTAGCAAAAACAGTCCGGAGTCGCATGTCGCCTGAAATGAATGCACTTTGCATTTCATTTTCGGGGCGATTGGTCGGTACATATATGATACTATAATGTCGCATTTTCACCCTACAACCAGGCTTAGTATTCTGGGAACCATTTATCCCGCATGATACCAAGGACCCCCCCCACCCATGTTGGCGGAACGGCCGGAACCGTCCGCACAATTATTTTATTCGGGCTGGAACCGAGCTGCGCCCGTGGTGAATTGGGATAAGCTCTTTATTGATTTCCTGAGTCTCCATATGGCTGAGCGATGCAGAGACAGCCATTGGCGTTAGTACACCCAGCGGAGCTGGAGACGCTTCATACACGGTAAGCTCCAACAAGCTGCTGTGATCTAAAGGAGGTTCTGTGCAAGGCAGCGCAGGGAAAGAAAAAACATCAGGTAGCCGGCAATTCTATGTTCATTGTAGGCATACATACAATGTATACTGTAGTGGTATAGTCAATTCCTCGTAACATGTCATTGCAAATAGTAAAATCACTCCCATAATCATGCCCTGCTCGAAGGTAGTTTCTGCCAGGCATTGTGGTTGCGGTGGTGTATATGGCAAAATGGCTTTCGCTATCCTGAATCGACATAGCGATGAATGGAAATGCTGCATATGATGGTAAAATGTCGCTGGTGATTATCCTGACCACCAGCCTGTCCTCGTCGCACGATCTCCAAGGTCCCTAAAACCAAAAATCAGTCGTACGCCAAGAACAAGCGGAAAGTATACTCACTGCCGACTGTTCTGGACACGCAAGAATAACCAGTCGACGGCTTCACGCACGCCTTGTCTGTATAACCCATAAGCTCAGCCAACAGAAGCCAACAGAGCAGCCAAACGCACCCTTCCAATGCCGACACGCCCAGTACCTCTAGGCTTGCAATCCGCCTCTTCTTCCTTTCCTCTTCCTCGCCTTCTTCCTCTGCGTACCGCCTGCGTGCGCTATCCCGTCGATGGTGGTCCCAAACTTCGTAGTCTTGACGAATCTCCGTCGCCGACATACTCGTGGATGTATCCTGTTTGTTCGCGAGAAGGAGGAGCGGTACGTTGAGGATTCGAGGCGAAGAAAGGACCGAGTCTGCTTGCGCGTATGAAATAAACCGAATAGTTGTCAGCGAATAGGCAGTGTCCCCGTGGACCGTTCAACGCACCAAATACTTCCCATCCTTCCCCAAGCCTCTCCCTGTCCTGCGCGTCGATCACGTACACGACAGCGTGACAGTCGTCGTAGTATCGGTGCCATATTGACCTCATGCCTCTCTGCCCTCCGAGGTCGAAAAAGCTGAGAATCGTCGAAGGGAGAGACACTTTGCCCACTGACGACAAACGTCATTCAACGTGTACCATAGTAAGCGAGTCCAGCAGGGCGGGACGTACTGTTCTGTCCAACGGTCGGTCCTATCTTGGACGGATCGAGGCCGGGCGTGTCATTATAGAACGTTTTGATTTTCTCTAGCAACGTCTGCGCGTACCATTGTCAGAGCCGGGACAACCTGAAGTGGGCAAAGCCGGTGGCGGTTGCCAGCTTACCGTTTTCCCAGCACCGTCGAGACCGATGATGATGATCGAAAATTCTTCTTTCCTGTGGCGTTTTGTGACGAGGTCGAGGACGCCAACGGAGCGCTCACCGAGTGAGGTATTCGTGTAGGCCCTTGAGGAGGTGGTACATAGTCAAACTGTGGCAACTTCAACTTTGGTTAACAGCAACCACGATGATATATTCACACTTCGAGGCTTGACCCTTGCCCTTATCGCTCACCACCACCCCAGTACGTCCCGAAGACGCACCCTGCCGCTACGCCGATATCTGCAACCAAAACTTTACGCGCTGGGACGTCTGGGATCCCGCCAAGGGCCCAAGGTGTGCTCAACCGGTCGTCACGGTGCGACGCGCGATCCATGACATGGATATACTACAGATTGGCTCGTACGGGTTCATCAATACCGATACAGGCGCGTTGGACGTCGAAGGAAACGTCTACGATCCCGAATTCTAGACATACGTTGACGAGTGCGATGCCAAATATCCACCCATATACAGCCAGGAGACGAACAAACCTGACGGTCATATCCTCCATGTGGGTCCGTGAAACGGAGTTCGAGACCCCTGCGGATGCGTGAGGCACCATGCTCGATGCTTATTCCATATCTCTTTGAGTGGAATGACAATCGCCCCCCTCGTCCTTACATAGTCCTGCCGGGGTCGGTTCAGCATCGACCAAAGGCCAGGAGCAAGTACCACCATTTCGGAATCCTCTATCCGAACGGTCGACAATGTACTCGCGCAGCCGGGAGTCGCGCTCATGTTAGTGAAAAAGGCAGACTGGACGCCATGGCATCTGAGCCTGAAGTCCGACAGAGAACAGTCTTCTCGCGCCAACGAGCAACACTTGCGCATATCCGACATTATATGCTCTCGCGCGTGCACATTGCTTCCACCATACTCCAATTAACGAATAGACATGGTCGCTCCTTTTCAATGCGAGCACGTCGATGATGTCAAGAGCGGTACGTTTGGCAGTACTAGTGTTCGTATGTATTACCTATAGAAATCGCTCAATCGAAACCCGAACGACAGTTCAAACGTCCATCGATGATCATAGATTCTATCACGAACCAGACATGAGTACCATTCATATCCTGTCGTCCACCTCGTCATGCTTCCCAAAAAAATACATTACATCTTCAAGTCGTCTTGCACACGCGCACTGTAGAGGACACGGAACGGAAACGAAACGTGAGCGTGATTCGGCAGACATGACGCATGAGCATCGCTCACCACTCACTCGTCTCCTCCTCGGTATGATCTTGGACGCGGAAATAGACCACCGGGAGGCCAAACACCATACCGGCTGCGGTCAACGTCCACGTCGAGAGCAAGATGTTCATGTATCTAAGTCCAGGTAGAGTCGTTCAAGTCGAATTTAAAGAAGGAAGCAGATGCAAGAGACGTACGGTAACCCGACGCCATCTGCGCGCCACACACCCGCCGCGCCACTCGATTGGAGGGACTTGTCTACATGGAGAGAGAGGCAGACAGCGCCCGTATTGTATGAGCTCACCATGCTGAATGCGGGAACAAAGGGGATGGAATCAACCCGTCACTCACAGAATCCGGTAAAGACGGCAAGCTTGGTCAGATTGTTGGACATGGTGCCCATGAGCCAATATGCATACGTTTGCCACATGGAATCGAGGAAGCCGTAAAAGATCATGATGCATACGTGTGCCGGATAATCTGAACTGTAGATGTCAATGTCGGTCGCTGGCGAGACACTCTGGCGGGTGTACGTCCTGGCGGAGGGGCACATGGGATGAGGACAATGACTGATGGGCATTGTCGTTCGCTCACCTTTGGTAAAAGTAGGCCCAAATATGCACGACGAATACCATGGCGAAGACAAGGACCCAACCAATAAAGGCACGTACCCTGCGCCGGTACCGTTTCTGGTCGAGGATAACATAGCCGATGAAGATAGAACTAAAGATCTGAGCCGTCGAGTACACGAGATTGTTCAAGCCACGCGCACGAATGGTGAAGATGGCTCCGTTATAGTCGTTAAATTCTGTGTCATTCCAAGGGTGAGGAACGAACTCTAGGCAAATCGCCAAGCACTGGGAGGCTAAAATACTCACGCCAGGTGTAGAAATAGTTGGAGGCAAAGAACATGGGGAAGAGCAACACAATCCACGGATCTTTTTTAAGAGCGACGAAGAGGTTGACAAATTCAGTTTTCCAGGAAGGGTGGCTAGGCTGAATAACTTTCGTGCCATCGGTACGGATCATCTTGTTTGGATCAGCCATGAAAAACGTAAGGACGACCCCAACGAGTGAAAGGATCATGAAAGTAATCTACCAGAAATCCCATCAGATCGTTGTATTGTCTTTCGTAAATACCGTTGCACTCACGTATGTCCCATTCCCGACTGGGGTCGACGAAATCGCATCAGCTGAGAGTTTTATATGGCGGGTGAAAACGTACCTGAACCCGCCTGCAAGGCACATGAGCATAGAATTGATTGGCCGGAGGACTCGACTTACTGTCGAGTTGAAATTCTACCCGAATGCAACCGCAGAACCAACCACACTACCCAAGCTAAGGATCGCCCAGAACATACCGATGGAAATGCCTTTCTGAGCCTCAGTTGGATAGGACATCATCAGGGAGCCTTGCGCAGTCCATAGCAAGGAAGCACAAACTCCAAGGATAGCGCCCGAGGTGACCACAAAAGAACCTGCACCGGGGTAGATTTTCGCGATTCTGATTGCCAACTGAGCGAAACGATGCTGACAGTGGTACAAAATCGAAGCCGCACAAGAAGGAAGCAATGTATAAAGAGTATCCCCATGTCCCCAGCGTGAGAGTGAGTCGTGGCCCAAGTCGATTATTGATGGTACTTTCATAGATGGTTAAGTACTGTCGATTCAAAGCAGAGGACGTAAAGAACCACCGACTCACCCGGAGAAGAATCCAAAGAAGGCAAAGGTCGAGTACAGTGCGGAGTTTGCATTGGCTTGAATCGTTGTGGTCAATTGCCCGCCTCCGCCGAGGCCGGTGAGCGCGTTGAACATGCCAGGACACATAAAACAGACGAAGCCCAGCAGTGCGACTTGAAGACCCGGGTGGTAATAGATTCTTTGCCATCCCGTCGGGCGTTTGAATATCGCAGGCCGCTGCGAGCCAGAGTCTTCGGAGCCACGGTTAATCTCGAGTTTTGCAGCTTCTGCCTGTGCGTCAGCCATGGTGGTTCGAGCAAGAGTGAGCTAAGAAGGAATGGTGGGGGTATTTATATGATCGAGAAATGGCCAAGCTAAAAGAAGGTGGCTTTAAACGCATACACGTGCTCGAACCATTCATACAGTCAATCTAAAAAAGAAAGAAATCACCAACACGATCCTCATCGAATTCGCAACATGAACCTCTAGCAAACAATTTGGCGAGGCTCACGGCTGAACGTTTGACGCACCATTTAGGTGTGCCAATCACACCATATGTGGGTTATAGAGCCATGGCACGCCTGCAGAGATCACAATCGTTTGGTAGCATTGGGAATGCAAGGCAGTCCGTCACAGGAGGGTGTTGAGCAAGTCGGAGGCTACGAGAAAGTCGGTGGCTACGAGACTAGTGCTTAGTCAGCATCTTCAAAGCCTGAGGCGATTCACTTGTACGTCCCTTCAAATTTCCTGCCTCAATATTCAATGTTTGCCCTCAGACGCTGGCCCGTTCTCGCTCACAGATCATTTGCTTGAAGTTGCATCGTCCCTGAAACTGTACTTGCCTCCCAAACGAAACTTGGCCCACGTTGTTTCCACCTCCTTGATCGTCCCAGTACGAACATGGATATTCAGTGCTTTAAATCGATAGAGTTGACCCCTCGAGCTGTCGGCAACTCTCAGCCTTGTACCAGACCAGATTCAGTTAGCGTGCAGTAGAGTTGCCCTCAATGCCCTGTAGGTGGGTATGTCACTCGCATGTACGACCGTCTGAAGCCGCCAAGTTTGCACCCTTTGCTCGCTGGCTGTCCAGGTAACGCGGAGGCTCGCACGATCCGCTCTCAATTGGACGATTATTTCCAAGGATAGTGAATCTGCTTACCTTGGAGACACATTGGACAGGTGTGTGGTGTCAGCGCGGGTTAGCACGCACCATAACTCTGAATCCGTCGGGCGGGGTTTCGAGGATGAACTTCGCACTGGCTGTTGTCCTACCATGGAAAGGAACGACGCAGTAAGGGGTGCCTCTTATACCACGCGGGGAGTGAGGTCGTCGAAACCGAGAAGACAACAGGACTCAAGAGTGTTCAAGACCGGTGTCGTGGTGTCATGGAATGGATTGCATGTTGGTCTAAGATACATCAATATTCAAGTGAAGTAAACGACTCCAGATTCTCCTGGAACCACAACAGGCAGTCTTTCGGGATCATACCCCTTGGAACCTGCATAAAAATTATTGTTCTCAGAGGGACACCTGTATCCTTTCTATGCCATGCAAGTGCACAGATGTGTCAAATATGTGCAGAACGGAAGCCATAATAAATTATGAGTGTTTTAAGTTGGGGTAGCCTAACATCACAGAGTTGTCCCATTGGTGTGAAAAGAAGATTGATGAATGTGGGTTAGTAGGGACCATCGAGTGAAAGAGATGTGAGCTGGTTCAAAATTGTTGCAAGAGCTAGTAGCCACCATTGCCACATGGGCTACTAAGGAATCTACTCTAGGGATACTTACCTTGGAGAGGGTTGGATTCTCAGAGATGATAGCAGTTGCTGGTCAAGAGAGATATATATTATTCAGACTCAGTTGAGTCTTATATATGCTTTGTAATGCTTACTTAATATAAGGTCATGTGACTGTAAGTACACGTCCTTTCAACACTCCCCCTTGTCTAGTATACGGTAGATACATAGATATTATAGTGAGGAATATGAAGTAAAATAAAATGTCTGCACAATCTTATGATGGCGAGTTGAATTCCAAACCAAGCTGGGAGCGAAACTCCTTGAACTTGACATGTCCAAGGTTCTTAGTGAACATATCCACGGGATTGTCAGTCCCTGGGATAAAGAGTAGCTCAACCTGCTTCCACAGCATCACAGCGTCACGTACAAAATGGTAACATATCTGGATGTGTTTGGAACATTTTTCGGTGACTGGGTTTTGTGCAATAAAGAGCGAACCTTGATTGTCACCACAAACAGGGATGGGGCCAAGGCGATAGCCAAGTTCTTCCATCATTTGATGAATCCAGATAGCCTGGCGCGTACAGTCGCTCAAGGCCATGTACTCAGCTTCCATAGAAGACAGAGCTGTGGTTTTTTGTAAGTGTGAGTTCCACAAAAACACACCATCTGTGAATTTCAGGTAGAAACCTGTTTGCGAGTGGGACGTGACTTTGTCTTGTCCCCAATCAGAGTCAGTGCAGGCGATGATGCCTTTACCAGTCTTTCCACTGTATACAAGAGAATAGTCTCGGGTACCAAGAAGGTACCGGCAGATGTATAGAGCTTTTGCTAGATGCTCTTCTGATGGGTTTGCAGACATGCGGGCGAGTTGGGTAACCGCATATGATATGTCAGGTCTTGTGCCAATCATGAGATACAGCAATGATCTGATGACCTGTTGGAATCATGTCCGAAGTTCCGGTTGGATGGGGAGATCATTCTTCTCTGGGTAGTAGCCCTGAGGGAGCAGGGTGTTGGCGATTTTTGCGTTAGTCATGCTGCATCGCTCTATGACTTTGTTGAGGTATTCTCACTGGTCTATCTTAATCGTTCGACCTTCTCAACGTATGTTCATTCTTAGGAATTCGCGTGTTTCTCCTAAGTTGCGACAGTCCCATTTCTTCATAAATGCAGCCTTGACCTTGTCTACGAAAGGTTTGTTGGGGCTGCAGAAGATGGCGTCATCTACGTAGATAATCGCTAGGACAAGCTCTTTGCCTTTGCGATAGATGAAGAGGCCAGCATCTGTTTTAAGACGCATGAAGCTGAGTTCTTTCATGGATTTGTCGAGCTCGTGCCACCAAGCTAGTCCAGCTTGCTTAAGGCCATATAGGGCGCAGAGTAGTCTCAAGACCTTCCCTTTGAGATGAGGGGGCATAAAGCCTTCAGGGAAGTCCATGTATAGTTCTTCGTCCAGTTTGCCATATAAATAGGCGGATTGGACATCGAGACCTGTGATGTACCAGTTCTCTGTTGCTGTGAGGGCGAGCATGCACTGCACTATCTCGAAGCGTACGATGGAGGAGAATATTTGATCGAAATCAATCCCTTCCACTTGGGAGAAGCCTTTTGCGACGAGCCAGGCTTTCTTCCTTCTGTCTGATTTTACATCAAAGACCCATTGGTTTTTGATAACCTTTCTGTTTGCGGGTTGATCCACAATTTCATAGACCTTGCGGTCCTTGAGTATTTGTAACTCATCGTGGCAGGCTTTACGCCAAAGGGTTTGTTCCTTTTGTGGTAACTTGAGGATGTCACAGTATGTCCATTCACGGTAATTCACGTTGGACTGTTCTATTTCCAGCAGAAAGGCACGGCTGCAGAGGTATGAAACCAATGCGTCTCCCCCTTCCCTGGTGATGCGCTCCACATCTTCCTCTGATGGAGTCAGGGACAGGGGCATTCCTCCAGGGACAACGGGTGAATCTGAAGGTCCAGCCGGTGCTTCTCCAACAAGTCTGCGCCAGTCAGAGATGCATTTGATGTCTCGAAGCTGCTTTAGCGGTTCGTGGCGCTCTCCATATACATTTCCGGGACGGATGGGGGCATGGCGCTCTCGCTGTGGGCATTCTGGCCGAGCAGGTGGAGGCGGAGGTGGACGATGAGGAGGGGTAACCGGAGGTGCTGGTGGAGCCGGCGGTGGTGTAGGTACCCTAGGAGGTGCTGCTGGAGGTGGAGTAATCGGCCTGGGGGCCAGGCGACGATGGACAGTAGGAGGAGCGATTTCCACATCTGACTCCTGGTTCGATGGTTCAGAATCAGAATCCAAAGACTCGTCATCATGAGAGTGAGAATGCGGTGGGTGGTTAACGGGCCGGTGTGGCTGAGCCTTTGAACACCTTGGGAAGAGGTGCTCATCGAAGATGGCATGAGCCGATGTGTGTAGCACGTTGTTAGGGCACATAAAGAGGTAGTTTGAATCACTACCAGCAGAAACGCCCAGGTAGATCATCAGTTGCAATTTAGGCTGCAATTTGCCTTTGTGAGTCTCGACTGGTAAGTGGACGTATGCGCCACAGCCAAAAACCTGAAGGTGTGAGAAGGTAGGCTTTTCGCCGGTTAGCATCTCAGATGGCATTTTCCATTGAAGCCAATGAGATGGGGTGCAATTATACACATGTAGTGCATGTAACACTGCAAACTCCCAATAGGAATTGGGCAGGCAAGCCTGCAGTCGCATGGGTTGTGCTTTATCCATAATCGTACGGATTAGGCATTCCGCACATCCATTCTGCTGATGAGCATAGAGGGTGGATTGTTGTATATGTATGCCATTATCACGCATGTACTCAGTGAAAGCTTTGGAGGTGTATTCTCCCCCTGCATCAGAGCACCAGTGTTTTATCATGGCGTTGAACTGAGTATGCACATAGGCGTGGAATTGCTTGGTCGCTTTTAGTGTTTGATCCTTAGTTTTAATTAGGACCAGCCAAGCCATGGAGGTATAGTCATCATAAAAGACGACCGCATACTTGTACTTGTGGTATGATTCGATTTCAAACGATTTCAGGTCAGAATGAATTAACTCAAAGGGAGCACTTACGCGCTTCTCGCTATGAGGAAAAGTACGGTTTGGTTGTTTACCAAGCTCACAACCAGAGCATATAGGAACAGTGGATGGAATTTCGACATCCGGGAAGTCCTTGATGTGCTTCTTTGCAGCGCGGAGCATGTTGCGCGAAGGGTGGTCTAATCAGCGGTGGAGGAGTTCATAGTCCACAGAGGTCATCAATGATAAGTTGGCTTGAGGACAAACAGTGGGGGCACACATCCAGTACATTGTGTCGCCATGAGAGTGGAAATCTAGTACCAGTTGCTTGGTGCATTTATCAAATATATTGATATGACCGGGTGTGGTCTGGAGTGTCATACAGGTGTCGGTTAACAAGGTACCCATGGATATGAGCTTTATGGTGCATGATGGCATGTAAATGACCGGCGATAACCACACAAATCTACCTTGGAAGCAAATAATCGCTGTACCTTTTCCTTTTATTGATGCATGACTGTTTGCCATCTGGGAGTAGGTTAGTACCAAAAATGGCGTATACTCAGCCAGATCATTTAGATCATTGGTGTAATGTGATGATGCTCCTGAATCGAGGAGCCACATATCATGGGGCATGGCACTGTCATGTTCTCTTTCCTTTCCTTTACTCTTAGTTATTTTCTGCTTTTTACAGTGGTCACACATGGAGAAGGGAGGAGCAGTGATAGCATTGTCACTATCTACTACAGGCATATGTAAATTATATACAATCTGAGGCGATAATAACCGCATGTCAGTGTCTGTGAGAGACGGACAAAGGAAGAGAGGGACTTGCCACTGGGAGCTCTCATTAAAGAATTGCTCAATGTAATCATCCACCTCCATTTCCCCGCCAAGGCTGACAGAGTCGTCAGTCAAAAGTGACCATGTCCTCGTCGTCCAAATCGGGGAGAATCTTGACGATGTGGGAGGGCTCTATGTGCTCCATAAGAGAGGGCGTGGAGGGGCCAGCATGGCTGGGAGGGATGGTTCTAGTGCCGAAGGCACCATCCTCGTTGAAAGCAGAGTGTTGCTGCACATGGTCACGGTGGCGGTGTTTGACAATGGGCTCGAGGGTGCGAACAACCTGAGCGGTGGGGACTTCCCCAATGTGGTGAGCGAGGGAGATGGCCTCTTGGACCTGAGGGAAGGTGGGGGGCCCGTAGTGGGTGGCGCCGGGAGTGTGCGTGAGAGCGCAGGGGTCCTGAGCAGGCTCAGTGAAGTCAGTGGAGGCCAGGCTGAAAACCACAGGCTCCTGGAGCATGTTCACAAAAGTGAACGAGGCAGAGGATGACTTGGCAGTTATGGCTGCACGGTCCTTGTGCTTCTTCTCCCCTTCTTCAGAGCGCTTGCCCTGACGATGCTTCTTCCCTTTGTCCTTCTTCTCCTCATCCTTTTTATCGGACAAGTTCTCCTGCTGCTTTATAAAGGAGGGGTCACCTTGTTGGCACTTTACATTAGAAACCTTGTTGGCCTGGGTGCGGGGCGGAGGCCGGTGGGTGAGGTAGTGCTGCCAAGCAGCGGTAAGGACAGTCTCCAACTCCACCATGGTCAAGACCTTGGTCTTGGTGGGGTCAGCATCAATGGCAGCGTTAAGCTGCTGATGGAGAGTCTCCGCATACTTGGGAAGCTTGGCGATGGTGATGAGTGCCTTGAGGTTATCAGGCACCTTGTGCTGGAGCTGTTCCAGCTGGGCAAAGCTGGCGTTCAGCTTGGAAAAAACTAGGCCAGGGTGGTTGTTGTCAGGGAAGGTAATCCTGAGCATGATCTTCCACTTGGTGTAGGCAGAAGTGAGGGAGGTGGTTTTGTACTTGGCCTTGAGGCCGTCCCAGAGGTCTTTAGCCACAATGATGGTGGCGAAGTTGCCGGTGATAGCGGCATCGAGGCAGAGACGGATGGAGCCAAGGGCTCGGTCATCGTTCTCGTCCCACTTATCTTGGGCTTCTTCCTCAGTGACAGTGAGTGCGACTCCAGCTGCAGCAGGGCACGACTTATTCATGGTCTTGTTCCAAAGTCTGGTGGCGCGAAGGTACGCTTCCATTTCCTGGGCCCAATGTTTGTAGTTGGTGCCGCTGAGTTTGGGAAGGGCATTGAGGGTAGAAGACATTGTTTGTAGGTTCTGAAAGAATAACGTGTCAGCATATTCCAATGAAGGGAGCGAGAAGAACGTTCACATCACTGAACAGTCAGAGCTCTCAGAATGTAGGATCATGATGACCCCCTACATTCAGAGTCTGATGGCTGCTGCTCTTGAGCATTGCTGCATCAAAGAGCATTCGGCGTTTCCACACAGAATGGCCTATGTCCAAGGGTTTCACCCATCAGCAGATGACAAGTGGTAAGCCACATCGTCAGAGCTGCGGAGCTCATAACCTGTTGCAAGAGCTAGTAGCCAGCATTGCCACACAGGCTACTAAGAAATCTACTCTAGGGATACTTACCTTGGAGAGGGTTGGGTTCTCAGAGATGATAGCGGTTGCTGGTCAAGAGAGATATATATTATTCAGACTCAGTCGAGTCTTATATATGCTTTGTAATGCTTACTTAATATAAGGTCATGTGACTGTAAGTACATGTCCTTTCAACAAAAATGCAGTATACCGAATCAATGTGTCTAGTGCTCCAATTTTGCCAAGAGTAGCCAATGTGGAGTCACTCAACACCAGCAAGAAAACTGTGTGACTGGTTTCGTGTGTGGAGAAGCTGAACCTCTGAACTTGAAGACTTGGAAGCCAGAGTGCAAGTGACTGCCTGTGACCCAACAAGTTGAGTAACAAGCACATCAACATTATCCTGGCTGGCAAGGTGATGAGAGGATATTGTGAGCTCTTTGAGGGTGGGGATGTAACAGTTGCGGTATATTTGGACCACGCTGGAATATGGCAAGATATGCAATTGCCTAAGCCTGGGGAGCTTGATCGAAACAAAACTATTATCCCCAGAAGTGCTCCCAACGTTTGAATCGTTCCAATCAACGCCCGAGTCCAGATGTACCATGTCATCAAACATAAGAACTTGCAGATTTGGAGCGCCATGCAAGATGGTGGCAAATTGGATCCAGGACGGCATGCTACTGACATAAATTTCAAGAGTCACAAGATCGGGTGCAGGAGAGATCCAAGGTTGGTTCCAGTCAATGTTGACCCCCACTAGGGAAATGGTTTTTAGATGAGGAGCTGAAGAGCGAAACAGCACAAATTGCTTTGACTTGATGTAGTCTTTTGAAGAGTCGAACATGTCATGATCTAGCGAGCAGATCAGTGTGACCGATTTGAGTTGGGGTACAATTGGGATGCATGCTTTGGAAATTGCATCAAGGATTTCATACATGTCGTCAGCCCAAGTAACTTTCACCTCAATGGAGCGCCAGCAGCAGACCTGCGCAAGAAGAGTATTGCAGATTGTGTGGAGCAAGACGCTGGGATAATTCGAAGACTTGTCCAGGTGGATTCAGATATCTAATGGGACCTCTTTGCTGCATTCCAATTGTGTTGTAATGCAGCGAAAAGACGAACATGACTGCACCCGGGGAGGGATATGGATGACTGCCCAAAGGGATGGGGTTGAGATTGCTATATCGTGCCAGTAATGGCAAACTTGAGAAACCAGTAACTCCCTATGATTGTCACTGGTAGTTGCATTGCGCAAGCCATCAACTACAACCTGAAATAGATATGAAAGGATATCGACAGGGAGCTTGTGAATAGGGCATGAATCTCCCGTTGCATCAAGGAAAGGATTTTTGTGCCTAAACTCCCCTCTTGGCAATGGCATGGCTTCAGCCATTGTCAGTGAGCGACTGTCCATGTTGCCTACAAATTTGTGTGAGATAGTACGTGTCTGGAAAAACAAGAATAAGTGACATACGGAGTGCAGAGAGGTGTTGACTGCTGGCACGAATGCAGAAGAGGGGATAGGAGCCTCCTTCAGGTGTCTTACTAGTCAGCTTCTCCGCTCGGTCGAGGCGATCCATATCGCGGCGGGCATGACCATGGTGTTTGTGGGGTTGTGAGTGGGTGTTTCAGAGCGACGTGATCAGAGCCCGGATGATGTACCACCTGTTCAGAATATTCGATTATTATTATTATCATCGATCTCGACGGTGCTGGGAAAACAAGTAAGCTGGCAATCACCACAAGCAGTCTGGTGAGATTGTCGCGCACGTCTCAGCGCTGACACCATATGCATTGATAGACGTCGCTGGAAAAGATCAAGGCATTTATAATGATACACCTGGTCTCAATCCGTCCAAGATAGGACCGGCCGTCCAACGTCCAACAGAACAGTATGTCCACTCAGCTGGACTTGCTTGTGGCACACATTGCAACTTGAAGACACACCCACGACCTTGTCAGCAATGCACATTCGTTGTCCGGTGTAACTTGAAGGGCGCACATGGCGATTCGGAAAAGGTAAGTTTGTATGAAAACCAACAATCGAGTGCACAAAAATTCGTACATATGTTTTACACAAGACTCAAAATAAATTGCATAGTACTTGTCACCGGAACTTGTATACAACTGCACGTATCGACAAGAGGTCACTGTTTAACCCTGAAATTCTTACTGAACGTGGAAGTTTTCACTGACAGCTCGTGTCACCGATTTCCCAGTGGCCGTACGTTCCCAAGTTCTGCAAGTATGCGCAAATCGTTTAGTGTCTCCCATGCAATTTCAGTTGCAGCGTACGTATTGGAAACATTCCTGGGCACCTGGGAACTCCATCCCAAGGAAGTGAGCCGGCGTTGTGGCACAAAATTCTCGCCAGTCGCTCCCCCTTGGAAGATTCTCCAGGTAATGTTCGATGCGCTGAGGGTGGACTGTAAGATCATGCAGAGTTCACAAAATTAGAGCTCACCCGCTTGCCCGATCCTGGAGAAGTGCAACCCTGTAGTGATCGTCAGTTTGGCGTGATGTCGAATTTGTAGGTTGAGAATGGACTTACCTTATCCTTGTACCACATCCAAAATGTTGCACAATCTGGTTCATGTTGGTTAATTTCCCATCTTCCGATGACAACACCAGGACCCTGGCACGATGTCAGTCCTGAGAGCATCCTCGAGTCAACATCACTTGCCTTATCTTCGCAACTCTTTGGCAGATACGAGACCCCATGGACTTCAAGTGGTGTAGCCTTGCATGCCTCCACTTGATGCTCCCAAGTTGTTGGTAGGTTCATGAGCTGTGCAGTGTACTCTCTGGTCGCGTATGTGGTACATGTATGCGCCTTTATACCACCCCAGAACATGTTGAGTTCCTGGCGTTCTTCCCCCTCGCGTTTCTTGCGCTCCTTCTCGACGCGATCGTGGTTTTCGACTTCACGCTGCCACTTTTGTCACTCCCTTTCTTGACGCTCGTCTTTCCCCCGAATACGACGCGCCACGTCCTTTTCATGTCATTCCGTCTCAAGCTTCCACTCCTCCTCAATGGTGTCGTGTTGCAATTTCTCAAGCTGCCATTTTTCCAGCAAGATGTCATGTTGCGCCATGTCTTTCTCCCAGTCGCGATGAATGGTGTTCATGGTCGATGGGAATAAGGGGCAGAAGAAAATGTGCAGGAATAAGTTGCCGCTGATGAAGAAGAACACCAACAACACAACTAGGCTGGATGCGATCGCCTTGCATTCGACTCGGGACATCGTGGGTTGTGATCTCCCCAACAACAACGGGGAGGTTTCTTCGGACGATGACCTGGCGTAAGGCGGTAAACAGTAAGTATGTGAGATTCTAACAAACAAATGATTCAAGGAAGGACGTACATGGGGCCAACTGATAAGCTATCTCCCAAGTTCGGCGGGCCATGGGACTTGCATCTACATCCACACAGAGAGCACCATCACAACCGAGTGAACCGCGGGACTGGGTACACACCAGGGGAAACTCACCCAGACATATTGCCTCAGAAAGACGACTGTGATTGATGATCGATAATGGGTGCGGCAAACCGGAAAACAACGGGGACTTGATCACGAAGACCCACACGAACAAGACACCACGATGCGAGAGGCGAAAGTTGCTGTAAAAGAGCGACGCACATTGAGGGCCTTTTGAAGCCAGTCACTGGGTGAAACACGAGGCAGGTCGAAAAAGGAAGGTGAGTAGGAACACACGCCTGTCACGCGGCGATGTTCCGCGGAGCATGCACTGACTCATATCTTGACATTTGGCCAGCGACTCAGAATCGTTCAGCCTAGGACAGCCTGCGTTCAAGGTGACGTTGGTAGAGGGAGTTAAACCAGGCTGTTCTGTGTTCATACCATCCTTGAAACATTTCTCGGAGTTATACCACCGAGGAGTATCGCGAAAATTTTCTATCATCAACCGTCATTAGTAGAAACGTGCCTACCCTCCGAGCTCCATCAGGAACGCGTTTGGACTTGATCTGTCCTGACCCTGGAAGTGACTTCTATCATTCCCAGACTAAGTTTGAGTCCCACTGCATATGCTGATACTATCTACACCTTCGAAAGAACAGCCCCCCGCTTATATTCGGTTAGCTCTGCTAAACTAAACATATCTTTTGCCTTTTGGTCAAACGTAACCTCTGATTCCTGCCAGCTAGTACACAGGAAGTAACCAATGGGTAACCTTACCGAACTCGCATCCTCAACGACTCCCGCTGAGCTAGCCATCAAAAACAATTCCATTATTTCCGGACGATGAGCATGGAACTTGTGTAAGAGGGGTGGCGAACGTAACCGTAGCATCCGGACGTCACCAACTTGTGACCGGGAAGGATGCTGGGTCAAAGGTGAGGAGCTGCCCGAGTTCTTGGAAACATTGGATGCGGATAAGCATCCCGACGACGGTCGTGACCACGCCTATCAAACAGTGTGACTATGTGAGATCGAGGGAATGAACAAATGGCTGTATCGAGGCGTGTGGATAGGGATGGGGAGAAAGTGGCTCCGAAGTAATGGTTGAGTGCACAAACAACTTCGAATACAGTGATACACCACAAAAGCACAGTGTGAAGCTGTGATATTTTCAGTGTCAGTTCAATGAGTAAATAGAAGGGAGAGTTACTTGAAGATCGAGGGGGCTATTTGCAATACATATGGTTCTTCGGTATGATAACGCCCACTGTCAGGGATCTTGTTAGGAATCCAGAAAGCCCTATGATTACTCAGCGCTCAATGCCTGAACGAGGATGAGGGCAGCGCAGACGTACGTAAACATGGCAAAGAGTTAGTAACTGACAGTCGAAGGAGTCGAGTGAATTGTACCGCGTGAATGGGCAAGTCTGCACCCCTATTATATAACCTCGGAGCGAACAACTCGCTGCCACATTGTTGGCGACGGGAGACAGATGCGGGATGGCTCAAGCTTGCCATGTATACCGGATTCTGTAAGTGACCCGTTCGGTCCTTCTTTCTCCCGCTTTCAGAGTGGCGAGCTCACACAATACAGGACATCGTCTGCCACTCGACGAGTCTCTCCAATCTGGTGGTGCAGCGGGTGTGTGGCCCGCCCATGGCGTCGGGTTACCCGGATGCATTACTTCCTTCTTTTTTTGGGGGCCAAACTCAACTTGAGCGGCTAGGGATAACCCACCTTGTCCACTTTCCTGAAACGTTCAACGTCAGGCCTCATGATTTTGCATACGCGCGCTGCAGAGAGGACACGAGGTGAGCATCCAGATTCAATCACAAAAACAAAACCAGAGGTGAACATGACGCATGCATACCACTCACCTCTTGCTCTTCTCCTCATCCTCAGTATGGTCTTGGACGCAGAGATAGATCATCGGGAGAGCAAACACCATCCCAGCTGCGGTGAACGCTCCCGTCGAGAACAAATCGAACGTTCGATTGAGTAACCGCTGACTCGCTGACTAAAGCAATCCGAGCTCGGCACGTGATATCTAACCTCACAAGGATCCTCGCGGAGGCCCCTATCACCCCTTGCTGTCTTGCAGTCAACGCCTCTCCGCGCCCCGTATGTATCTTCTCGTTTTGCATGAAACATATCTCACACAGATATGATATGTAGGCAACATGGACGGACGCCTACTGACAAATCCTGAAACTGTGTTGAGAGAGAAGTTTGGAATCCGAGTCAACTTGAACAATCCTTTCCTTCATTCAACGGGAGATTCACGCCCTATCCACAAGCTCCCTGTCGATATCCTCTCGTATCTATTCGAGATCGTGGCTGACGGCTTGTGCAACGCAACCACGAGACATGAGGGGCTCACGGACGACCTTGACAACTATAAACCAAGTCGCAACATCTCCAAATTCATGTCACAGTCAGGCGCTCTGACGCCGTGGTTACCAGTTTCTCAAGTGTGCCGTCACTGGCACGATATAGCAATCTCGACCCCATCACTTTGGGCAGTCATCTATATCCGGTCACAGTGTCCACCTTTCCGCTGCGTTGCGACGCAATTGGAACGCAGCAAAGGGTTTCCATTAGATATCCGGATCAATCTGGATAACCCTTGTAACCATCCAAGCGTCTTCTTCCCCATGGTTTTCAATACACTTCTTGCACATATTCATCACTGGGGCTCCATTGAGGTGCAGGTCGCTAAGACTGAGCTCATGTACCAAATTCTTGACGCAATTTCCAAAGCACATATCTCAACTGCACCCCAACTTACATCAGTTGTGCTGATCTGCCACGATAACATGTTTGCCTCTTCAGAAGACTACATCAAGTCGAAACGATTCATACTATTTGGTGGTTCAGTTCCTCATCTGAAAACCATTTCCCTCAACGGGGTCAACATTGACTGGAACCAACCTTGGATCTCTTCTGCATCCAACCTTATGACTCTCGAGATTAATGTCACTAGCGTGCCATCCTGGACCCAATTTACCACCATCTTGCGTGGCGCTCCAAATCTACAAGTTCTTGCTTTTAACGACGACACATGGCATCTGGGCAAAGATGTTGACTGGAATGATCTAGACGTGGGGAACACTCATGGAGATAATGGTACAGATCCAATCAGGCTTCCCAAGCTTAGACAATTGGATATCTCCTTGCCAAATGCCATGGCAGTCAGAATATACTGCAAGTGTCACATCCCTACCCTCAAAAAGCTCATAATATCCTCTTACTACCACAATAGCCAGGAGGTCGTTGATGCGCTTGTCGCCCAACTCATTGGACCACAGGCAGTCACTTGCCCTCCGGCTTCCAAGTCTTCAGAGGTTCAGCTTCTCCACACACAGAACCAGTCACACAGCTTGCTCGCTAGTGTTGAGCAACTCCACGTCAACCACAGATTTTGGAGCACTAAACACATTGATTCAATATACTGCATTGTGAACCAGCTCACATCGCTTTCACTTGGTGGCCCTCATGGCCCTTATGTCCCTGCATTCATCGATCTTCTTTTCACACCGACAGGACAACTCTGTGATGCCAAGCTTCCACGGCTTAAAACGCTCTCCGTTTCTCCTCCCATACGCTCTTCACATGTTCGACACATCTGTGCCCTTGCATGGCATAGAAAGGATATGAATATCCCTCTGAGAACAATAATTTTTATGTCGGTTTGGAGGGGTAGGTTCCCGAAAGACTGCCTGTTGTGGTTCCAGGAGAATGTGGAAACATTTTACTGTATGTAATGTAGCTACTGTGAACATGTCCTAGGCTAGTAGAACACGACATCAATCTTCAGCCGTGAGTGCTAATAGGACCTAGGAACGTTCACCCTTGAGCACATGATGTTCCCTACTAGTTCCCTTGGAACGCTCGGGTCCTGTCTCCGTTTTCATGTCAATGCGCACGAAGGATGGTCATCTTCTCGTGTCCTCACTTGCCCCGTGGACTTGGTAAGCTGATCGATATTACAGACAGCTCAGCAGTTGAAAGACAAAAAAAAAGATGTCTTTGCTGTCGTTGTCCATCGCTACAAATGTAAATCTATACAGTCCTTGAGTTATTTCTATAGTAACGTCTTCGTCCGGGACAAACATGATCGCATCTCATTTACAAGCCCTGCCCTATGACAAGCCGCAAAGGTCCGACATTGTCTCGTTGTATAACGAGTTCTGCTGAGGGTGTCAAGTGAACCAGTCGTAGATAAACTTCATCGTCGATTGCAAGCTCCAAGCCTTGTCTATATTTGCGGAAGGCGTTTTACGTGTTGGTGACCCAACTTTGTTGCGACTTGCATTTTGGCGAGGCCGAGTAAGACGCGAAGGTGGACTCCCCATTTGCTGCAGAAAACGGTGTCAGACTAGTGAGAAATCTACTGCGGTGATATACCTCCAGTCCCCGATCTAAAAGGGTGCCCCGACATCTTCTAGACCGCCGATGCGGTCTCAAGGCGTTCTCCTGGAACGATGTCCGCCGTTTGTTCGAGGCCCCTGGTCTCTAAATATGCCCGAATGCAGTCCATATGCGACGGTGCGGGCGCGACAATCATGCACAGAGCCACGGGCTGTTGGTCGTCCGCGGCATCTACACCCTCTTCATAAGTGTAACATAGCGCACAAGACTGTCAAACGTACGATAAAGCCGCGCTTCCAACATGTCCGTGGTGACAACCTGTTGCTGGAGATAGTCGTTTATTGCTCGCGCGATCGCCTTCTTCGCCTTCTTCTTCAACTTCTTCACCTGCCTCCGGGAGAGATTGTGAACCCCCCCGGGCGCGTTTATGATTTGGTCGTCAACACGGATGGCGGGGTTGTCGAAAACGGGTTGGAGTGTACCCATTTCTATCGAGGTCGAAAGCTGCGACATCGTGGTAGGTGACGGAGGGGTTTGTATTCCTATTCGAACTGGCTAACAGCTGGTGATACCCCTGTATTCCAAGTCTGTATAGCATTTCGCTGTCCCCTCAGACGAAACAGGTGGTCATTGACATATGGATGTCGGGCATAGAAGCCATGATAGTTGAGCGTTTTTGAGTTCCCAAGCCTAGATGATGTCTGCGAGGTTGAACTTGCGCGTCGAGAACTTGCAGGTATTGGTCGTATCCACGCTCTACATTGATATCCTTGAGATGACAGTTCCATCTGCTGAGCGAGGTCGCATTGTCCAAGTGCCAGCTTGAGAGCTGGAACTGGCGGTCAGTGCAAGGTCCGGTAAAAACGAAGCAGCGAGTCCGTCGGCCGCGCTGACTCTCGCTGCACAACTCTAGGTCGCTTGCAGGCAGGGTTTTTAACACAATGGACTTGACTCATCTGCGATGGGTGCCACCGGTGACACGATTAGATTACCTGGATGCTACAAACGAAGCAGATGTACATCGATGATCATGCGAGCAGAGAGAAAATGTGAGTTGCGAGGACTGAATAAATAGGATCTGCAACGATGATTACCGACAGTGTCTCGAAACTATGCGAAAAATCAAGTCCATGTCCATGAGTAAGTGGGTACGTTCAATGCAACGCACACTACCAAGAAGACCATTCCAGGCTCACCCGAGAGGGATTCGTTCTATTCAATGACCCATTTCCGGACGGCTTCTTTCACGAGTCTGGTCATTTCCTCTTTGGCCTGCTTCTTTGCGCTGTCTGTGATACCGACTAGCCTGTCCAGCGCACGTGGGGATGTCACGAGGGGGTCGAACTCGAGCAGATGACCATCTTTCGTAGGTATAGACACGAGGGCGGAAGCAGAACTCGAGGGCGCTAACGGGACTGGAGCATTGTTCGAGGACGGTGGCGCATTGTCAGATGACGCCAAGAGCTGCGTTCGTGAATTGGAACGGGAGTGTGCGGCAGATTGGGCAGCGGCGTTTCGCGTTTGTGAATTGGTGCGCGCGTGCGTAGTCCCGTTTGGCTGCGGTTGGGGTTGGGAAAAGGACGAGGACGAAGCGAGATTGACGGATGAATCGCACCGGATGACAATGCTGTTGACGCGTCGTAGCGTCTTGGATGCTGGGTTGTCTTTTTGCTTTTCCTTGCCTTTTCCTACGAGATGCGATTCCTCATCTTCTATCTCTTCTCCGGTGAACCAGCCTAGCCCGAGGGTGTATGGATTTGCAAGCGGTGATCCGTTGACGCTAAGCATGCTTTCGTCGCGTCGAGGTGCACGCAATGTCGGATATGTGGGTGCTTTGGGGGGTAACATGGTCGGGTTGAAGGTTGCACTGGAGGGTGGACGGGTACGTTGGGTGGTGGTCGCATTTGAATGGGGTTGTTTAGCCGGAGATGTCCGAGCGAGGACAAATGAAGGTGGTTTACTGGGCTTCTGGAGAGCCGGAGAAGGTCTTGGGACAGGTGGACGTGTCATTGTCGTTCGGAGAGTGCCTGGCGTGCGGTTGCCCACTGCGCGCGACGCGTTCGATGGCCCAGCAACCGGTTTTTTCGGCGTCGCGGTCATCATGCGCGCTATGCGGTATGGTTTCGGTTAATCCGGCTCGAGAAAAAAGGCGCGGACGAAAACTCACCGTTCTTTGTAGCCCTCGCTTGGTCTGCTTCCTGAGATCCAGACGCTTCTGCCTCCTGCGCAGCCGCCCACTTTCGCTTCCGTGTATCTCTATCGATCTCAAATTCGGTCCCCCCCACCCTTTCGCTCTGCAGTCCTCGCAAACAAGCCTGAATATCCCCGTTGTACTTATCGGCAAACTCGCCCATGGTTACCCCTCGAACAAGCTTGGGGATGCGTGAGATAAGCCCTTCTTGGTGGAGCCGAAAGTTTTCGAGTGCGACGGCGAGCCATTCTTCGAGCTGTCGGACACGATGTTCGACTACGTGGCATCGCGATAAGAGACGACGTCAATGGTTGTCGACCACACGTAAGAGGGCGAGGATCATGTAGCGTAGAAGCACGAGCTGGTTGAGGACGATACACGATGCGGAGGAAACAAATAGTGTCCATACCTTCAATATCGAGGTTCTTGATGAGCTGCTGCTTCTCTTCGGGCGTGTATTTACGTGTCGATTTGGGTACTTTCATGTCGATGAAGCGTCCGTGTCATGTAGCTGTCAGTTTCGGTGTGCTGATCGACGTCCTCGACGCGCTCGACGCTGGCTTGCTCGACGTTCTCAACAGCGAGCACCGCTTAGGGTTTTCCTACAGGGTACGTGTCACGTGACCGGTAGAACACTTGACAGCGAAAACAAAACTCGAGCTTTGTTTTGACGCGAATGCAGCGATTGACATGGCCACGACTCGCGTTGATCATCGCCGGGAGACGCGTCGTGCAGCCATTTCACGCCCGGACGTTGCACATCTCGCTGCCTTCCAGGGCAGAGCTCATCCCCCACCCGCCGACACCACCACTGGCTACTCATCACAGTGATGCTATTTTGCCAGAGCCGAAGAAAGTCAAGAAGAAGAAGAGCACCTCTACAAAACCCAAAGGAAAGAAACCCGCTTCCGTGACACACAAGAAATCCAAGTCCACGCAGATCGTCGCCCGAGACTCGCAGCTGAAGCGTCAGAAAAACATGCGCAGGACCAAGGGGGTGTCTGCCGAAGAACAGGTGCGAAATGGGAGTGGTTTTACCTCAGATGATTGGGGCAAGGATGGTACGCTTGCTTTGTTGGACATCCTAATGTGACCTATGCCATTGCGTAGAGCTAGCGCCGCCAACGAAGGGTCGCAGTGCATCCAAGCTTCGGCCCAGAAAGGAGATTGTGCCAGTCCCGTCCAAGTCATCGTCATCCGGTCGTGCACTTCCCCCACATCGTATTCCTTATGTGCGCCGCACGGAAGGTTACATCTCTGACGATACCGAACAATGTAACAGTGTCCTCCGAGGTGCGTCACGACATTCATTAACGTGAGAGTACAATCAAAATCAACTTTGCCGAAACCATGTGCTGTAGACGTCGAATCTCCTTCCGAGCATAAACCTATCGCTCAGCTTGCACATGGCCTCGACCGTGTGTTATTCAAGTCAGTGGGGTTTCGATTTCCCGTTCTCTCTCACTCAATTGAATTATATCGACATCATTTTCAACCTCGCGGTCTCGTACCAGCCCAGGCGTGTATTGGCTCCGAGATCCTCGTTCTCGCATCTACAACTTTACGCCATGGCTAGAATCCATACCCGCAGTCACTGATTTCGCGTTTGAGCGGGTGACAGGATTCGTCAAGAGCTCGATGGATAACGTACGTGCATTCATAGCTCTTCCTATTAACCACTCCTACTTTTGATCGTCCTGTTCGCATCATCTAGGATCTTTGGAAGATTGCAAAACAATACAAACGGCCGTTTGCAGGGTCGACATCTTCGCTGACAGGTCTCTTGAGTCATTGTTATTTTCTGATATCTGGAGACAAGGAAGTGGAGACCACTTCGTTGAGTCGCGCGTTTCTCCACCAGGTGAGTGTATCCGGACGTCACATGTGCAAAGCAGGTTTACAAGCTATATCACTGTCCTGTAACTGTTGACCATCGGAACTAACGAGCCTTTGTTAGCCAACAAATTTTACTCCCGGCCAGCGCATGCCTACATCCGTGGTGCTCGACTATAAGGAAGGAGTGTGGTTAGTCGACTCTGATAAAACGCAAGAGTTGGCCGAGAAGAACGTGCTAACTTGGATGGTAAGCCCTATTTAAATTTATCGGCCGATCCTGGAATGCGGTACAAGTTATGTTGATCATTGCAATTCAGGGGACGATGCTGGAGAAATTTTTGACCGTCTCCGAAGGAGAGTTCAAGAAGCTATTGCGTTCTGCACCTATGGTCGAGGAAGAATCTGATACGAGGCGAGAAGCATATCGGTATGCGATGGTGAGTGGTTTTTTGTTGCTCTAGAATTATTCATTCTTATGTCGTGCTTTCGTGGTACATGATCTGCACAGTCGGACCGGTTTGTTATGCGCTCCCAACTTGACTGTGTTGACCCCCGGCTACCTGGAACTGGTGTTTTTGACATCAAGACGCGTGCTGCTGTGCCTATACGGTTGGATATTCTCAACTACGAGGTAAAACCCAGATGCATTCTTCGCAATCAACACTATGGGATTGACGGTTGTGCACTGATAGGAAAATTCGGGATACCTGATCAAGACGTTGACTGGTCCTCTTGAGAGCATTGAAAAGGAATATTACGATCTAATTCGAAGTGCTTTCTTGAAATACAGGTGAATTCATCTCTCTTTATCCTTCAAACATAGCTCACATCTTTCCCAACCAGCTTCCAAGCACGCATTGGCAACATGGACGGTGTTCTGGTCGCATACCACAATACGGAGCGGATTTTTGGCTTCCAATATGTGTCTCTTGAGGAGATGGAGGAGAGGTTGTATGGCTCGGGGAACGGCACGAGGGTGTTCAACAAATGTGTGTCTTTGCTCGAGAGAATATTAAGCGACATCGTGTCAGTATATGGTGAACGGGTAGGCATGTTCCAGTTTCCATCGTCCCCCTAGCGGGGACCGTCACCACCTGGGAGGACAATGTGTGCTCACGTTCTTCTGTAGAGCGTCAAATGCACGTTCGAGACACGCGAACTGAGCCAGGAGCTGAACGTCTGGATTCAGCCGGTCGAATGGGATGAACAGGTAGAGGGGAAACCATGTCCAATCACAGAGATCGACGTTGGAGTGGTGAGTTACCTCGATGGCGAGGAGGTAAATGGCGCAACAGCGGTTTCAGACGGTCGTGGATGTGAGCGAAATTGCCACAATTTATTCTACGAACTGGCTCACCCCGTTCCCTATGACAGGGGTACTCCAGTGGACGCTGACCGAATCTGCTCTGGACGAGGCTGAGATTCGTCGGCGACTTGATGGCGCATGTGATCGCCAGTTTAGAGCGTTCAATTTCCCTGCGGGCATCAAGACGGTCGAGGAGATGGAAAAGATGTGGGCGAAAATTGATTTTGGGGGCAAGCAGGTCACGCAGGAGATGATCGCCGCGATGAAAGAACTTGGTTCGCATTCCAAGTGAGTTCCCGTCCATTTTCTCACTTTTTCCCCTTCTGTTGACTTCGACGCTATTTTACTCTTGATAGAGTTAATACTGCCTCAGACGAACGACCTATGAGCGGGAAGAACGGGTTGGCGTCTGAGCAGCAACTAACGACCCAGAATAAGAGCTCCGCTGCGCATACATCGTCCCCAGACGAAGCCCCACAGGAAACGCCTTCTCTTGCCTTGCCCTCGTCTGATTCCCCGTCCTCATCCCAACCTCCTCGTCCATCGTCTTGCCTCTCCTCCTTTCTCAGCTTCCGCGAGCCCAGCAAGAACATCAAGCAACTCCGTCTGCTTGCGCTTCAAGGTCGACAAGAGACGTTACGCGAGGAAGCCGAAGGCCGCGACAAAGTAGTTTGGGGTTCGGTGGATGAGTGGCCGGAGGCGGAGGTGCGGCAGGCGGAGGGGGGTGATGACCGCGACGGGGATCAGGATTGTCCTGGACCTGGACCTGTATTGGGTGATGGGACGTTGCCGGGTGTAAAGGAGCGAGAAGTATCGGAAGTAGGCAGGGTGATGGTTGGCGGAGGGTCACCGGTGTTAGAGTGAACGATGGGATAGGGGCGGGGGAGAGCTCGGTGCAGTAGAGGAGGGTGTTGGAGCAGGTGTGTCTGCGCTTGGGTTGATGTACGGGGAGCGGGAGACCACTGACGACAAGGCTTGATGTCAACCGGGGCCTCCAGACGAATCATCTCACATTTCAACGACAACTTTTGACAAACAATTCTACATGCAACGTTGCGGCATAGAAGATGTAACGATGATTGGTACCGCAAAGTTGAACGAGGCTATACCTTGGTATCTTAGTCTGTTGGGCCGTTACGCGTGCCTGTCCATGTCCGATGCCTCAGAAGTCGCGAGTACCACTTGAACAAACCAAACTGGTTGAATCGTCCCTTTGCATCGTGCATCACCACCACAATCAGTGGCAATGGAATGCGTATGAAGAATACCGATGATCCTCGCCGTCCAAGTAATCATATTCTATCTTACGACCGGCCGGATGCAATGCAGCGATAAGTTGCGTCGCTGGTTGGGCGATCCCCTCACATTCGTAAAAATGGTTCCAACTTCGGGACGGGAGAACGTGGCAAAGTAGTATGTACAAGTTCTCTGAAAATTCGACGGTAACGAAGATGATAATACAATTCGCGCGAGAGAACATGAACTGGATCTTAAATCCTCTGCTAACCTCGAATCGTACTAGCACTATGGAGTCAACGTTCAGCCAGACCGGTTACTACGGAAAACTTGGCTTACTTCGCTGTTTCACTAATCTTCACCTTACCGACTAGGTAAAGGTCGGCTGGAATGTGCAATCCGGATGTCTTGTTAATATCGATGACCTGCTTGTCGCCCGGAAAGAGGAGGTTGGTGGTGAGAAAAAAGTTGACGCTCTGAAGGGGAAGATCGAAAGTAGGCAAATCGACATGGACACTCTTCACCCAATCCGGTCCCTCCCATCCACTCGGATCCTCGGCTTCAAAGTTGTCACCCCAATCATCTTTTGATACAAAGCAATCCAGCTTGAAGCTGTAATCGTCCAAGAATGTCACCAGCTTGGCATGTTTGTTACTATCCTTTGGTATCGTATGGGTGGCCCATTCGAACGAGTAGGAGAACTTCCAAGCCCGATGGAGTATACATCTTCACGGAAAGCCTTACTGCGACGTCAACCATCCAGGCTCCCTGCGGGTTGATGGTGGCCACGTCAAATCACAGTGGCCCCGAAGGCACAGTGTTGGACTGCTCTGGTCTTCCAGGCGATTTCGGCTCTGGGGGACACCCTAGCGGATATCCGGGCGGTCCTGGAGGTAACCTCGGGGTGTATATCCAAGATCTTGACGATGACGCTGCCAGGGCATTCACCTTTCTAGCACGTGGCGGGATGGATAGGACGTGTAGGAGGGAGCTTACCATCGCTTGTAGTTGGTCACTGAGACGTAGCGTGCAC
>JBBPTD010000095.1:0-57947 GCA_038093895.1 Boletus aff. mottiae
ATGACACACATGATAAGGAGTTACTGGCAATTTTCGAGGTGTTCAAGTCCTGGAGACATTATTTGGAAGGCTCCGCAACCCCTATAGACGTCCTCATGGACCACAAAAACCTCAAATACTTCTCTTCCACTAAGCTCCTAACGCGCCGCCAAGCCCATTGGTCTGAATATCTTAACCAATTCAATATGGTTGTTCAGTACTGACCTGGTAAGCTCGGAGCAAAACCAGACACTTTGACTAGACGCTGGGACGTCTACCCCAAAGAGGGGGATAAGGACTTCGCTCATGTCAACCCTGACAATTTTAGGTTGATTTTTGCTCCTGAACAGCTTGCGACCTCCCTCTGAGCCACCATTCTAGAAGCTTTGTTACTCTGAGCATCTGTGCTAATTGACATAGAGCAACTCCAGTCTGATATCCTCTCCACACTCTCCAGCGATCCTGTCGTGTCACCCCTCCTGTCCTCCACATCACTCGATCCATGATGGAGCATCAACTCTGAAGGATTCCTCCTACAGGACAACCGTATCTATGTCCCAGAAGCTAACAACCTCTGACTCCATATACTCTGGATATTCCACGACCATCTGACCACACAACATTTCAGTCAGAATCGTACCCTGGAGCTCATTTATCGTGAATATACATGGCCGAAAATCCAGACTTTTGTAAAAGATTACATTAGCTCCTGTACAGCCTGTGCTCATGCAAAGACTCCTCGTCATTGTTCTTACAGTCTTCTGAAACACCTTCCGGTTCCAAAGAAACCATGGAACTCAATCTCCATGGACTTCATTGAATGGCTTCCCCCTTCGGAGGACTATACCACCATCCTCGTGGTAGTCAACAGACTATCAAAATAATGTATCTTTATCCCAACTCACGATACGATCACCTCCGCAGGACTCACCAAGTTGTTCCTCATCCATGTCTTCTCTAAGCATAGAGTTCCCTCCCATGTCACCTCCAAACGGGGCTCCAAGTTTGTTTTGCACTTCTTCCAATCTCTTGATAAAGCTCTCAATATGCATCTCCACTTTACCTCCAGATATCATCCAGAGGGGGATGGCCAGACAGAATGAGCCAATCAGATGCTGGAGCAATATCTCTGGATTTATTGCAGCTACCAGCAAGACAACTGGTCCGAACACTTGCCCCTCACAGAGTTTGCCTCCAATAATGCTTCTAGTGCTACCACTGGAGTATCTCCATTCTTCACCAATAAAGGATATCATCCAAACTTCTTTATTCACTCTGATCACGATCTCACCTCCTCTGCAGCTAAATCCTATGTCATGGACTCGGACAAACTCCATAAGTTCCTCTGATTGGAGATGCTGGAAGCACAAAAATGCTACCAAGGACCTGCAGACAAACGACAAAGTCCTGCTCCAAACTTCCAGGTTGGCGATCAAGTAATGCTTAAGGTGAAATACCTCTATTCCACATGACCATCCAAAAAGCTCTCCGAGAAGTTCCTGGGTCCCTTTAGCATTATTGCGAGGCCCAGTACTCTCTCCTTCACCACTCCATCTGCCAGAAATCATGAAATCTGTACACCCTGTTTTTCATGTCCGCGGTTAGAACCCACAACTCCGAATACCATTCCAGACCACATCCAACCTCCACCACCTCCAGTTGAGGTTGAAGGTGAACCCAAGTACAAGATTGAAGAGATATTAGACTCCAAGATCAATCGGAGAAGGCACCATTGCCAACTCCTGTACTTGGTATGTTGGTTAGAATATGAGGGTACTGATAAAGAAACCTCCTGGTTACTTGCTACAGAGTTAGGACACACAATGGACTTCGTCTCAGACTTCCATTGGAAGTATCCAGACAAGCCTGGTTTACTCACTTAAATCACTCCATTTTTCTTTTTCCTTTTCTTTCTCTCTGACTCTGTTTATATTATACAAAAACAAAGAAAACTACCTATTCTACAGTAATTTCCCCTACTTCCTTTTCCGACTTCTGGCTGGAGTTCTCCCTCCTCTCCACGGCCAACTCCACCAGTTCCTCCTCTGGAACCTCCTCCTCTTCCTCTGCCAACTCCTCTCCTCTGAAGGCCTCTGTCATCTTCAGGTCGACAAGCTGTGTCAGAAGGATGTTCTGCCTCTTGAGGCACCAGTTTTGCTGCATCAGGACGCTTTGGATGTCCTGGACCATCTCAATGAGAATTGTCCCCAACTGGAACCACAACTTGACCTCCAGCTTCTTTTTGTTATCTGAAACCTCCACTGTGGCCTCCAAGGTCCTCTTCCACTTCTTCGATGGACCAGCCTCGCTGTCCATGCGCCTCCTCTGTTTCTCCAGCTTCACTGTTCTGGGGCGCTCGCACTTCACCTTTGCCTCACAGCACTCCAAGCACAATGACCCCTTACCAGGCCCAGCTTCACACTCAATCCTCTGGTGTTCGCACCTCCTGCACTGTGGCAGTGCTCATCCTTTTCCCTTATTGGCGCCCTGCTGTGCCTTTATCTCCACAGCCTAAAAACCCTGTTAGCCAAAAACTAAAGGTACTGAAGGGTTACTCACCCACTTGCATGCTGCCTCCTCAGCCTCCACCTCTTCTGCCACTTGTCGCTCCTCTGCCTCACATCTAAGGCTCTCCTCTTCCTCTTTGCACACCTTTGCACACCTCTGATGCTCCAAGAATTTGGCCTCTGATATCTCATTGTCATCATCTTGATGCTCTAAGAGATGGGCGTCTGGCCACTGTTTGATGTTCACAATAGAGTTTGACATCAGGAGTTTGTTGGTGTCCGACCAGGGTGTACTCTGCCTTTATACATGGACATCAGTGGAGTTCCAATTCCATTTGTTAATCCATAGGTGGACCACATCATGTGACCTCAGACAAACCACCTCCACATGGACTTTCCACTCAGGGGTTTTCCTGACAGGTCTCGAGGGCTTGACCTAAGAGGGGGATACTGTCACAACCCAGAAATTACCAAGTCCAACTCTGGTCAACTCCAGAGTACTTCAGGGAACCATAACCAAGGAGTAACAGACATCTACAGAGTTGTGACTCCGTACTTGTACCTACATTAATCCTTTTCCATTCTAGTCTACATTTTCACCTCCTGATTGGTACAGCCTGTCCCAGCTGTGCTCTGTGCTCCATTGTTCATCATTCCAATCCAATGTATATCGGCTTTGTGCATTAGTCTTGGATCTGGACTTCTTCCGGGTTTCGAGTAGTATATAAGTCCCCTGTAATATTCTGTCATACCTTCAGTATGAAAATTAACTAAGTCACCTCCTCTCAAGTCTGACTCCACTTCCCTCTTCCTCTACCCTAAATACGAGGACACAGGACCTGACAAGAGTGCGACACATAAGTCCTGTGTCAACATCCTCACAGCTCCATACCTCCACACCCCCACACCTCCATACCTCCATACCTCTGTTGACTTTGGTTGAACCTCCATTCCCTTTACCTATCTCTCTCAGATCTCACTGGACTTGAACCTGGAGGATTTGGACTTGACACCAACACAAGATCTGCTACCTTTTGCACTGCACTTATGTTTTGTGAATGGATGTCATTGATACAGCCCATGCATGCAATCGTGTTGCCTTTGGTTTCTCCTTCAATGTCCTTCAGAAGATTGTCCAGGTCGATGCATCTAATGTTGGTGGAACGAGTACTGAAGGAGTTCCACCATTGTCATGGTGGGGACACCATCTGTATTTTTCAAGATATCACCTAATTTCTCTCTGAGTGACCACCCTTCTGTGGTGGCAAGCAGCAGCTTGTGATCTGACTTGTAGAGGCTGTAAGGGATGGTATGCTTGACCAATGTCTGCATTTTCTTCACTGCACCACCTTCTAGCCATTCCAGGGAGGTGACATATAGCATCTGGTATGTCTGCAATATACTTGACAAGGCTTGAATCAGTAGTTTTACGAGAGTTGCTGGTTATGCTTGGAGATGGGTGAGATATATCCTTTGTCAACCTATGGTGCTGCTTGACCAATATCCCATAGCTCTTGATTATTTCACCCACAAATAAGGTCACATCTTTGAGCTTCAAGGTCAAGCTCTTGTCAAGCTTGGCTGAGCCAAGTGAGAGATCCTTGGCCCACCATGCCAATGGCAGTAGATAGCTTCAGTGGTTCTCAACCAACAATTTCCATAGCTAAACACATATGTTAGTTTTATATGCACAAGTATAGCATATACTTGCGCTGAAATCGATTGCTGAACTGTCAAGAGTGGGATTCACATACAAATGCTTTGATGAGATCCTCTACATATTATACCCAATTATTCTGATTCTGTCAGTAGACTACAAGGAACAGTAAGTGCAATTTTAACTCTCATCATCCATGTTATTAATCTCAATGGATCAACTTGACAGATACATAATGGCATAATATGGGGAATATGGTCCCATTGTCCTTGTCTCCTCTGTCTCATACCTCATGACAAACCTCAGGACCATCTAGCAAACTATCAGATGTGTGACTGTCAGGATGCAATTGAATACCTGCAGCAGTGGGAAATGGACCATGCTGCAGGGGAGGAGGTGCTGAAAGGTCAGAGCTTATGGCTAGTCAAGGTGTATCCAAACTATCCAAACAATGGAGCAATGCTAACATGTTCTATATGTCCATTGACAGAATGTGTTTTGATGTGTTGAACACTCTGACCCCTACCAAACACTCAGCTTTGACCCTCTGCACATGAATGACCATGGGTTGTGGGGAGATCACTTATTCTCTGAAGTAAAGGCACAATTGCAAGCACTTGGCCATGATTCTTCCAAAAAAGTGGATGATCAGTAAGTTCACAACTCCCGATTACAAACACTTGTCATGTCTCATTTAGAACTCACACACTATTACCCACCTTAGACACAACCAATTTCCACACTGGTGGAAGCTCATACACTTCAAGGCAGTGACGAACATCCATTTTTCCGATGGACATCAGTTTCTTGACATTGCTAAGGTAATGATCCTTGATCGCTCTGTCTCTGCTTTCAAGTCGCTATCTGATTCAGACTTCTCTAATAGCAGATTCTATTTATGACGCAGAATGTACTTACACATGAAACTGACAGAGCTAGCTGCATTGCAGGTTGTGATGGGTTGGTGGACTGAAGAGTGGACACAGCGACACAAACCAGATCACGGCTAACTTGTTATAATTAAACACTATAGTCATCACCCATACCATCTCTAGTGTAGGCCTCCCTGCCATCTGAACATTGATGCCCTCTTGGTGGTCTTGATCCAGAGCTCCACTGAGCTGTTCTCAAGCAAAACAATCTGTTTGATCAGTGTGAGGTGGAGCATATACAGTTGGCCGAGGGATGGATCTTGCTCAAAAGTCTTGTTCACGGGCCTGGGGGAATTGACATCACATGTGCCCTTGGCTACTTCTACCACTTTCCAGTGGCGAATGCTCAACCATACATGGAGGAATGGTAGTTGACAGAGCAGGATGAGTTCATGATCATTGGGAACCTGGTCCTGTGGGATTGTGTCTCATATCAAACTGCAGTGGATGTTGTGTGGTCAGAAGTTGCTGAACTTGCGATTGGGCATGTAAGTGAGTTGGCAACATTGTGTCTCTCCTTTGAAGCCTTGGTGAGTCAGCCTGTTGTTTGGCTCTGTCCGAAATGCAGGGACAGCCTCCCACCGGTGCCACTATATACTAGAAGACAAATGATACGAGTCATGCTGCATGTATGGTGACCCCGATTGACTATTACCCCCAATGGACAAGCTGGAAATCATGATGGAGATGGATTTGTTGTTGACATGGCTTGAGAATGTGGCACTGAGGAAGGCGTCCATGATGACCAAGTGTAACAATGTGGCAGCTGTGAGGTGATTGAATATGATGCATTATACTGTGCATGTACTGCTATGGGCAGTATCCTGGTACATATACATAATACACTGGTAATGGGAGGCACACACCACAAGCCCATTCCATCCACTCTATGAGCAACAAGCCTATGAAGAGATGAGAAGCGAGACTTATTCCGCCACCTGATGTTTGAATTTATCTAGAAAGTCACCTAAACATGAGCGTATGCACATATATTCAGGAGAAAATACCCTTGCAAGCTCAGCACTCTGGTCAGATCATCAACTAACAACCCCTTGAAGCCCTGCCAGTAACATTTGGTTGTTCTCTTGGGCATCCAGTAGAGATCAGAATGCATTGGTGCATTTGAGACAGGCAAGGAACTGTGTATAGATGAAACTGTGGCTGTGAGGGTCTCTGGGCAACCATATGTGACTAACATGGCATGCTGTACTCATATATATCAACACCAGAAGATAGATATGTTGATGAATGTTATACAGAATTGAAAAACATTCTGAGAGTGCCAAAGGGGCAGAAGAGAGTCAGATTGACTTGGCAATTGAAGAAAGTTTGATAGGATACTTTTCCAGCAAGTGCAGAGGTTGGACTGCATACAGAGTTGTAAGTGGCAGTGGACATGGCATTAACCCAAAAGGATTTTGGAAGCTTTAACTACTCCAACATGGTATTTGCTAGTGTGGCCAATGTTTGATTCATTCATTTGGCCAGACCATTTTGCTCTGGAGTGTACAGAGTGAATGTCTCATGGATTGTGCCATCAGTTTAGAGTTGGTCTCAGAACACCTTTGTTGGTGTATTCTGTTCCTCTGTCACTCTGGACAAATTTGATGTAGGACTTGAAGAAGTCCTCTTGTTCAATTTCTGACCAGAGAAGCCTTTGCACATCTTATTTCCACTGGTTGTAGATCTGGAGAGCTTCATTTTTGTGTTTCATAAAGTAGATTCAGGGAAAATAGCTGAAGTTGTCAACAATAACTAGCCAGAATCTGTACCCTTTGCATGATCTCAGAGTTATAGGACCTCTGACATCCATGTGTATCAGTTCCAGTGGGCGAGTGGTCCAAAGATCCTTCTTGGGTCAGAAAGGGAGTTTCTTCATTTTTCCAAGTATGCACGCCTTACAGAATATGGGTATTCCAGTAAGGGTGTCAATGCCTCAGAGTTGACTGGAGTTGACCATGCTCTGAATATGGTCAATGGAGATGTGGCCCATTTGGCAGTGGAGGAGGTTTACATCAACAGTTGCATGAGCAGCCTCCTTCTGAATACTTGGAGTAACCTTTGCATGGTACAGACCACTCCTATGCTTGGCAGCAAGGATGATGTTCTAATTCTTTTGGATGTAGCATGCATCAGACTTCACTGGAAAAATGATGGTAATGCCTTTGGAGGTGAGTCGGTTTATGGAGATGAGTGAAAAATGGAACTTTGGAATGAGAAGAACATCAGATACCACCACTTCATAGGTTTGTCTGGAGACTTGTGATACAAGGGGTACAGTTTCAATTTCTATGGCATGTGCTTTGGAGTTGTCTCCGAGGGTTATCAGATGTGGTGGGTTTAGCGGATGGTATGTTTGGAACCAGGATCAGTGAGGAACTATGTGAGATGATGCTCCAGAGTCAATGATTAGTGTGTTTCTCCCACTATCACCTTGCTCAGATGACAAGTAGGCCTGAATGTGTTTGATTAGGGATTGTGATACATTTGCACTGGCTACATGTGCAGAGTCCAGAGTATCCAGAGTTCCTTCCACCAGATTTGCCTTCTCCTTTCCTTTTCTTGGCCATTTAAAACCTCCCTTTCTCAATTCCTTGACCCATGCTATATACTGGTAACAGTCTCCAGAGTTGTGTGTGGAGAAGAGGTGGTGTTCACACCAGGCAGAGGCATTAGTCAGAGTCTGTTCTGAAAGAATGGGAAAGTGTGCATTGAGGGTGTGCAAGTGTTGAGTCATTTCAAGCTTATTTGATTTATCTTGCACTAACAGGGCTCATAACCTAACAAAGTCCGAAGGCAAGACTGGCTGATTCAAAGGTTTGGAGCAGAGTGGAGCTAGCAAAGACTGGAGTAGACCAGAGCTATGGCTATGAGTACAGGCATAAATACTAGATATAAGAGACTCATCTCAGTCGATGTCAGTAAAAACAGAATGACTGAGTATGAAGTGGAGGGTTTATATAGTGTATGGTAAAGGGACACTCATATCTCAATTAGTAGGATAAGCATAAGGATTGTGCTACATGTTACGCTTGGCCCGGATAGGGACGAGCGTAGCCTCGAAAGACTAAGGTTCAAAGGTTCAAAGAGATAGCGTGCACTTAATGGTAGCACGAAGTCCAAGGAAGACGTTCCACGAGGGAACACAAGGGTTTCAAGGTTCTAAGGTTCAGAGGTTCAAAGCGACTGGTCGAATGCCAGAAGGAGCTTGAGACAAGGAAATGGATTCAAGGTGTTGATCGAGGAGATCTAAGCTAAAGTACATGAATAGGTATAGCGGGTTTATATACCCGGTTACAAGACTAAGGGCAGGCATATTCAAGGCAGGTCATAGAACGTGATAGAAAGAGATGGAATGTGGAGGAAGTAATCGCTGACGAAGCAATTGAGATAAGAGATAGGGAAAGTAAGCGTAGGTGAGTCAGCGATGAAGGGAATAGTGTCTGGGTCGAGAATCGAACAAGCGAGTTCAGTATCAGTACAAGACGAGCGCGAGAGAAGTGTAAGAAGAAGTAAAAAGAAAAGAGTAAGTTGTAACACCCGACCTACTCTCTCCGCGACATCCGCATCCCTTCAGACGGGCCTGCCCGACTCCCTCGGCGATATGCACCTGACCCTCAGATGGGCCCGACCGACTCTCTTGGCGACATCCGCATGCCCTCCGACGGGCCCGCCAGACTCCATCAGCGATATGCACCTGGCCCTCAGATGGGCCCAACTGACTCTCTCGGCGACATCTGCATGCCCTCAGACAGGCCTGCCAGACTCCCTCGGCGATATATTCCTGACCCTCAGATGGGCCCGACCTACTCTCTCTGTGACATCCGCATCCCTTCAGACGGGCCCGCCCGACTCCCTCAGCGATATGCACCTGACCCTGAGATGGGCCCGACCGACTCTCTCAGTGCAATCCACCTGCCCTCAGACAGGCCTGCCCGACTCCATTGGCGATATGCACCTGACCCTCAGATGGGCCCGACCGACTCTCTCGGCGACATCTGCATGCCCTCAGACAGGCCTGCCAGACTCCCTCTGCGATCTGTAGATGGCCCTTGCATGGGCCCGACCGACTCTCTCGGCGATATCCGGATGCCCTCAGACAGGCCCGCCCGACTCCCTCGGCGATATATTCCTGACCGTCAGATGGGCCCGACCTACTCTCTGGGCGACATCAGCATGCCTTCAGACGGGCCGACCCGACTCCCTTGGCAATATATTCCTGACCCTCAGATGGGCCCGACCTACTCTCTTGGCGACATCAGCATGCCCTCAGGCGGGCCTGCCCGACTCCCTCGGCGATATGCGCCTGACCCTCAGATGGGCCTGACTGACTCTCTCGGCGATCTATCCAAGGGCCTGACCTACTCCATCGGTGCTACACACATGACCCTCAGATGGGCCTCACCTACTCTCTCGGCGATGTCCATATGCCCCTTACATTGGCCCGACCTACTCTCTTGTTGATGTTCGCATTTCCCTGAGATCACAGATAGGCCCGACACACCTTCTCGGAGATGTGCCCAACACGCCTACATGGGCCCGACGCATGGTGTCAGAGGTGTGGATATGACTCTCATATGGGCCCGACATACAGTATGTGTCATCATTCTCACTGAACACTCCCCCTGGGCCCAGGGCGGGGTCATCCGAAAGCCTTGGGTGATTTACATGACGGGCTGGTCGAGTTGCTACTGCATGTCCACTACATGGGCTCGTATTGTCAATGCAAAGATCAGATATGAACAAACTGCACTGATGGTCAGCAAAGAACTACCTGACATCTTGGAACGGTGGAGAAGTCCTCCACGGGTGTCCAGTGGTAGGAATATACGGTCCAAAGGTGCACGGCCAGCGATGGAGGGCTTTGCATTCTCGTGCATCACAGAAATCATTGATAAGGAGTTAGAGGGCATCAGAGAGTTAGCCATGTGTCCGTCAGATGAAGTCTCCAATAGTGGACTCACTCGCTTTCTCATCGAGGACATGGTTCTAAAATTGAGTAGCCCTGCACTTGGCAGCACACCAAGACTGTGGGCTCTGCTTCAGAAGGTCTCTCGAACAAAGGAGCAAGCTAGAAAACATACCAAGAAATCATCTGATCTTGTCTGTCTTTGTTCTACTGTTCAATATGGTGGACTCGGACTGATAGGTAGCTTTGCCCAGACCATCCTATCCGTGATCTTCCAATTGATGTATGCACGATCGCACCATCACAATCGTTGGCCCAAATTCTTGACCACGTTCCTCCGTGCACAAGGAATATCAGCAAAGTCACTCGATCTTCTCCATTCGTTTGGGCTAACAATGTCGCACAAGTGGTCAATGCGTGCGTTCACTACGATCTCGGCCAATGCGCTAGAGAAAGTGTGTCAGCAAGTACACTCAATGCCCTTTGTCATTTCACATGACAACGTGAACATACCTTTTCGCACCTTTTCACAGCGACTCGACAAACAGCGTCACTTTGACTCTGGCACAGCAGCTACTGTATACTTCCAGCCCAATGCCCCACTGGAACGCCCATTATGCAACCGGGGCTTGCAAGAATGTCGCGAGGAGGGCCGAAAACACCCAATTACAATACACAACATATTCCAGTTGGAGGCAAAGAGTGCATCAGCACGACGCGATCGCGACGTTCATCGAGTGCTTCAGTTTCTTGTCAATTGTCCCAAATTCAATTTTCACACCTACCCGCACAAGGATCACGACATCTTTTCATTGCCTTCGGCGCCTGTTGAAAGACTCCCTCATGGCCCACAATCCATCACCGAGCAGCACATCCTTGGAACAGTTCATATTGAGGAGACAAGCTACGAGGGGAATGATCAGTTGATCATGGAATGGTTCAAACAACTGAACCTACATACTGAAGACAAGAGGAAGCGAACTGGACTGGAGTGTGTGGCCGTATGGGTCGGAGATCAACTGACGGTGGAGTGATTGCACGGACTCTTCAAATATCGTGCCCAGGACCATACATCCTTTGATCGACTTGATTGGCTGGTCATGGTATTTGGCTGGTTTCATCTTATGATGGCATTTGCAAATTCGATGCATAAACAATACCTAGGGACGAATGCTGGACGTGGCCTTATGCATGCATTCACAGTGCTAGAGCGAAAAGGTCTACATACTGTTCAGACTCATGGGCCATTTCATCAGCAGCTCCATGACGCCATCTATCATGTCACCGAGGCTCGCATCCGTGATTGTTGGCGAGTCGTCAGTTGGTCCGACGATCTCGCTGATCTGCGACAGAGGAATCCAGCGGATCTACACAGATTAGCAACAGTAATAGTTGATCAACTATCATCAAGCTGTGCTGTTGAAGAAATCGACTTACAACCAGAAGATGAGCGCAATGAAATATTCCGGCAGGCAATTCTGTGGAACTGCGATGCGATGCGTTATGTGGACCTAAATGAAGCAATTAGAAATGGAGATGTTGGAATAATGGAAGAGACATTGCCCTACCTTCTGTTTCGTTTCGCAGGAGGGAAAAACTCGAAGTATACCATTGAAGTATTGGAGCTACTCCAATGCCTGCACTGGGAATGGCCAGCAGACGTCAAGTGGGTCATCAATATTGAGGTATTATGGGGAATGTACTCACCACTGATAAAGGGATTTTGTCAAGCGCCGAGGTTGGCTAATGAACTTGACGGGACGCCACAATGGATTTTATCCTATAGATCGTGGTCAGGAACACAACATTCACGATATCAAAGTCATGCACCAAGTCCAGGGACCCAATGCATCATGGGATCTAATGAAACATATTAGCCTGGTAATACCAACACTGGTGCGCGTCCGTAAGCACATGGAGCGCCAGATTCAAACACTTCAGCGAGGCTCATTCCACACGGATCCTGCAAAAACAAAGGATATTGAATGACTGGAAGGTGTATACTGTACATCAGAGATCCATGTGCAACAAGATGGACGTCGCACAAGAGCGAAAGCAGACCATGTGGATGACATTGTTTCATTGGGAGCCGCGCACCTATTTTCATGGAAGACAATGTAGTGTTGGTGGGAGCACTGTGACTTTGCACGTTCTACATTAGAGTTGTGGGAGTACAAGGCATGTTAGTTGATGGGCGTGTGTATGTATAGTAGAACAAAACATTTAACATGAACATCATGAAGAAAATATGAATACTAGAAGGGATTAGTTCGCAGGACTGTGATAGTGTATTTGTAACGGCATACAAGTGAATGTGGGACACTCCAGAGTAAAGCTAAAACACGAATAATAGAAAATTTAAATCACAGTACTGCAATAGTGCGACGGATCTAACAATAGTTGCATAGCAGATTACGGATTCTCGAAACTGTAGATTGAAAAGTTGATAAATTGTCCAGGCGGTGGTAAAGAAGCAGGTGGGGATGTTGTGGAGTTAATGAACTGTCCAGTTGGCAGTAAAGATAGTACGGGTGTCAGCACGGGCGCGGGATGCGGTGGGGTGGAAAGTTCTGAAACGTGAAAGCTACATATACTCATGTCAGCGGATGAAATCTTGATCAAGCATCAAACGACGCACCTTGACATTCCGGGTATCTGATGGATGTTTTCTTTTCCTCTCGGAGGCCGCCCTCGTGCCCGGCACGCACCTTCATTCAAAGCAGGCTTAGTGTCTGTCGTCTGACTCTGAGCGGCCTTGGCAGTGTCTGTGGCCTGACGTTTGGCTTGACGATTGGTAAGTACCCTCATAGCACAGATGTCCTTATCATCTTCATCCATCTTCTTCACCAGCGCCAGCACCTCTTTGCCATAAGTGTCAATGAAAGCCCAGGAAGTGCCCAGTACCGCTCGCAAGTCGTCGAACACCTTCAAGCGACGATTGGAAGCGATGGTGGTGAGGGGGCCGTCTCATCAGGAAAACCTCAATTTGTTTAATGATGACTTAAATACTCTTAAACAGTTAAGTTCACCTAAGACAAGTAATTTTCCCAAGCCAAGCACAACTAAGTCATTTAAATCATCATTAAACAAATTGAGGTTTTCCTGATGCTGGGAGTAATGCAATGCTGGTGAAGCAGGAGTAGGGGTAGTCTTGTTTACGGGTGTTGGTGCGCCATTGAAATAAGGCCTGATGAACACAATGAAGGTGTTCGCCAGCCCTATGAGTCCCTTCACAAGCCCCAGACCCCATTGGTCGTTTTCCTGAAGTGTTGGGGTGTTGACTGGGCTCATCTTCAGCAATGTCTATCGAGGCGGTCATTGGGGCCACAGGACCGTTGGAGGGAGGGCTGGGTATAGGCGGCATGACTTTGCATGTGCAGTTGTCGCAGCACTGACCGGTAGGTGCTGGAAGTGAGGTGTTACACCTGGTGGTGTGGGAAGATCATAGTCAAGTGACTCACGGGAACGGCCAGGCGGGTTATCAAAGAACTTATCAGCAACATCCTGCTGGCAGTCTTCAGTCTCAACCCACTCACGCAACGCAGGCTCTACTTTCTTTCGGTATGCCACGTTCCCTCCTTCTTCTTCTTCATTGTTTTCATTGCTGATGATCTCCACTACATTGGGACCCGCACGCTGCAATGCAGACAACTCAACCAATAGAATTGCCCATGCTTGCACGTGAGAAGACCGACCCGCACGACCTGCATGCTGCAGCCATACGGTCAATGACAGTGGCACACTGAACTGGACAACAAGGGTAATATCAGGGATATCTAAGCCCTTAAAAATGTTCATTGTTGTAGACACTGATCCAGATGCAGACGTACCATGCCGCCAATTTCTGTCACAACAAGGATCCTTATCTGGCCACCTTGGAAGCGCTGTAGCACTAGTTTCTTCGACCGCGACGATCGTCGAGCATTCAAGTAGTCTACGCTCGGTCGAAGGTGTAGAGGAAGTATTTCCTGAGACCTTCTCCATATCAGCTGACTGTCGAGAACTTTATTGACGAAAATTAGAGCTCGCGGAAGATCGTTCGCGCTCTCGGCACCTTCATATACAAAATCCAGGGCACTGGTACTTGTAGCATTCGGTATAGTCCTGCATTCTTGCGTGACGTTGGACCGATCATTTCCTAGGTTCAGATAGAAGGATTCAACTGGATCGATATGTAGAACACGGCGGACTTCACTGAGGATGGACAGGCTCATCGTAGCAGTGGTGGCATATATTGGTATGTTGAGCGGGACAAACGACCGCAGTTTATCTAATTCGCTGTATGCAGGTCGGAAGTCACCGCCCCACCGCGAAATGCAGTGCGCCTCATCGATAACGATACCAATCATATGCTTATGGTACGCCGGCATTGCTAGCAGTGAACGGAACTGATTGTTCTTGAGTGCCATCTCCGGAGAGGTAAATATAACTTGATAAGACATATCCTTCAATTCCTACACCCTCTTTCAGTGGATGTATATGGTGGAACCATAGGTTCGTACCTCGTAGAGCTTGTTGTCAAATGTTTCGTGATTGACAACTGCTGCCTTCAAGCCCGCCTCTCGAAAACGGCGTGCCTATAGATTCTGTGAGTAGCAGTTGTACATGAGCCAAAGGTACGTACCTGGTCCTCCTCGAGGGCGTTTAATGGTGATATTACTATAGTAATCTTGTCGGGAAGCAGGAATGAAGGAATTGTAAACGGGAGGGTTTTTCCATAGCCTGTTCCTGCAAGAACAATGCAATCTATGCCAAGTATGAAGGCTTCCGCACAGTCTAATTGCCATGGGTATGGTTTGCGACCCATTCGCGCCTCGCAAATTGCAGAAAGAGTGTCTCGAGTGGTCTTGGAGCAGTAGTTTGGTGTATTGGTTTGTTGGGAATAAAGGAATGTGTAGGATTTTTCATGATAAGATGTAGGAGGTATTAAATGATGGAACATGGTCCATCAGGTATTAGATATCATATGATAGAATCACCCAGCAGCTCGTCAAAGTACTGAGGAGACTTAGCAGATTCTATGCGAGTTTACTTTTAAGGATTTAATCCAAAACGAGACAGTGGTGTGATGGCATCATCCAAAACAGGCGAGAATCTACCCAAATAAGTATTTAAAGTGTGACATGTGTGACTCGATGCAAGAGTCCTCAGGTAAAAGTCTCCAGACGTTCTATAGCGCGGAAAATCCCGAGACTCGGAGCGCTTCCTTTTTTAGAACGGCTCGAGACTAGATGTCTAGAAGAACTTCATCTTTGATGGGCCATCATGCATCCGGTTAGGAATAAATCTCGCTTCACCGTGACCCTAGATCACTCACCAGATACGCGAGTAGACACCAGCGAGAGTGACAAAAGGCGCAATTGAGAAGGCCAACAGCCGGAAAAATGAATCGCTGTTGCCAGTCGACCAGAAAGACCAACCCCCTCCGAGATGTGCTGTAAACAAGAGAACGGGGGACAGGATGTTCCCCAATAACCTAAAGAACCGCATGACGCATGGGCATGGGGAAAACCGAACGCCAACTGTATCTCGTTACCTGTGGTACTTCCACACAAGCTTGGCCCTCATTCCCCCACCCCAGGCAGCACTGCCAAACCACACGATCGAACCCCCGACCAAAGCCTGGACAATGATCCCCGTGGCAATGATGCTAAACGTCTGTGCGCGCTATAAGCGGCGGGGACACTTATACCATGCCACCTCGTAAAATGGGGCGCGCTATGGCTGTTCTTTTGCAGAAGAATGGCACCTGTACCCGCGAGGATGAGTGGGACGTCGACGTATATCATGGTGGTCTGGTGCCTTTGGAGACCGACAACTTCGATGTAGGGGGCTGGGAGGTGGGCTGAATTCGGGTCAGAATGTCTTGGCGAGGTCGGTAAGTGCGGACTAGGCAGTCGAGCACGGGGGAGTGCTTACCGCACGACGTCGTACATGAGATGGTCTTGCCATACATTGGTAGACTAGTATGTACAAAGATTGATTCTGGCATGATCATCTCTGTGCGACGCCATTACCGCGACATGGGGTTGCGACGTGGCGGGCGTTCGGCATTTTGTGGCGGACTCGTCCGCCAGACGCGGCAGAGACTTGCATTTTTGTGATGCCATGTATCCCTAACCTCCAAAGGCTTGTGCTGCCAAGAATGCTCGTATCTTCCTATCAATGACAGCACTCAGCTCCAACACCTTGACCTGCCAATAGTGAGTTGGGATTCGGGATTTGAAGTTGACATGGACGTGGAGGGATGTCTCCTGTCCCTTGGAGTTCGGAAAGATCCTCCCGTCCGTTTTCTTTTGGATCAGTAGGTCCCCGCAATATTTTTGGCTTTTACACTTACTGAGGGCAATTAGGGGGGATTGGACTGTGCTCGATTTAGTAAAGTATCTCGCCCAAGTAGAGCGTTGGTTGACCGACGATGACATCTCTGGTCTCAAACTGACCAAAATCTTCACGAAAGAAGATTCTCAGGGTAGCGAGGAAAATATCGGTTACTGTGCCGAAGAACTCTTCCCACCTGTGGACACCTTCCAACTGCTGGTCATCGAATGGAGCGAGGAATTGGAGTGAAGGGATACATCTAGCGAAGGTCAGCTGAGTGCCACATACGTTCCTAGTTCTGTCTGATCGAGTTGTCGTCTAGCCCAACTGCTGTGCCGCCTCGGCTTAAATCACTTCCCACCTCTGCAAAAGATCGCGGAACTCTGCTCGTCAGAGGCTGATGAAGCCCAAGGGACTGCGCTCATGTATCTGTGCAGATAGCTTCAGTCATGGTATTCAGCCATCAGCATCTCCAGGGTTGGAACTGCATCCAACTAGGGTAGTTACGAGCAGCCGATAACTCAATTATCCTCGTGAGTTGCCTGCATTTCGGACTATTTCCGTTCAGCGAATACGTTGGCTTCTAGTGTTCGCGAGGGGCGTGCGTCAAGTGGCCACAAGGACCGGGCCAGTACTCCGAATGCGTATGCGTTGGTGACGCCAGAACCACAACATGCTCCCGCTCTGGAGTCGTTTGATGCTGACTCGGGAACACAAGTTGAAAGCACTGATTCAATCCGCAACTCGCCGTTTCCCCTTCTTGCAACTCCCTCTGGAGAGGATACTGCCTCATCGTCCGCAGATGCTCACGGCACGCAAGGATCCCTTGATTATGCGTAGGTTTGCGCTGTCGCCGTTTGGCCAGGACAAGCTAGCCATAACTGCAGCGGTGAGAGTCTCGACGCAACCATGCTCGATCGGTCCATCGAACGCATCGAAAATGAAGAGGCGTACATGGACAGGTCGCGAGAACTTCCGCTGCAGAATCATGAGACCTACAAATGTCGGCCATTAAATCTAATCACGAACCTTCGACCGCGGTTCGACGCTGGTAGCCAGTAGATCACTCAGGAGTCCACGGGGAGCAACAGGCTTCTCATGAGTTCTCTGTCGCAAGCGTTGGTGCTCCAACGAACGAGCAGAACGCAGTATCTCAAACAAATCTGCAAGAATCCGCCATTGAAAACGAGCGATCAGTAGTCGCGAAAGAGACGGAGTACAAGGTGACTGGCGCCGAAAGCAGTCAATCTAACCTAGTCGTTTGGTATGTGGTACAGGAGCAGCCTTTACTCCCCGTTAACCTGTACCTGGCCCTCCCATGCTATGGGAAAACGATCAGGGCATAATGGATAGGTCCGTCGTAAAGTTAACACATTGCCGCACTGCCTCACTTTTCCCTTAATCATGTTCTAGGCGCCCTGCATCCGCGAGCACGTCTCCTGTCAATTTGGAAGCACATAACCCTCCATTCCTCGATGGAGATCTAGGTATCACTGACAGTTCGTCGACCATATGGATGACGCGGGCGACCAACGAACAGTTCTCCGGTCTACAATGTCCCCCACTGACAGAGATACGTGACATGGAAACACTGAGCGAATATGGAGCGTCGAATCGATTTGTGCCAAGGTCCCACACGTGGCGCACCCAAGCCGGGGCCAGGACCAGTCCCTCGTCATCAGGTACGGCTGTGTTCTGCTTCGAATATAATTTACATTGCTTATTTCACCCAAAGTAGTGGACGCTTGGAAACTCGGCGCCATGCTATAAAGACATTCTTGGAGTTGTCTGTTTCCAATCCATGGAAGAAGGGCTCCAAGCTCGCGACCCAGGTACCTGCAGCGGAGTTCGCCACCGAGTCCTTCGGGAGTGCTTGCACACTATTCAATCCAAATGCATCTCACTTCGGAAAGTATGCAGCGCTCCAGTTCACCGACAAACGGCGTTTGTGCGCTATCAAGCCCCTTGACTGCGATCTCGAGTGCAGCCAAGTGGCGGCTTTGCTGTCCGGAGAGCGGAACTTCCATATTTCTACTATCTGATGACTGGCGCACCTCCGGAATTACATCAGCATCCTCACCTCGCTGACAAAATCCAGTAGTGATATCTCGGCCAGCGCACCGATGCTGGCGCTCGTGCCAATTGTGCCCATGGCGACAGCGCTAATCGTTTTGAACAGCTCGAAATGGCTCTCAAGTCCGCTGTCTCAGCGACGTGTTGCTCAAACATGCCAGCTTGTTGCGGCGATGCTCCACCTAGTGTTCCTTGGCTTGGTGTACAGCCTTCCGCACTTGAGTCCGCGCTTGCTTACAAGGCGAAGCTCTTCAGAGGGAGGTTTGTACTGTTTCTCTCGATGCCACTGACGGTGCCTCTGACAACTGGGACGACCTTGCCAACCTCGGAGACGATGGGTGCTGTCTAGTAGTATCTAGTAGTATTTTCTTGTTACGACATGCTGTTTGATTGGAATGGGGAACTTCCATACGCGATGGATGGTATACACAACAGAGTAATTACTTCGGATCATCATCCATATATGCAGCATGCGTTATCTAGTATCCAGGCTGCAGAGACTATTGCATTACAGCCTTCTGCCTGAGGTGACTCTTGGCGACATGTAGGGGCATTTGGTTTCACCTGACTGCCGGGCACAGAGACTAGTAAATATCGGCCACATGGGTGACCAAAAAAACGCGCAAGACAGAAAACGCGCACCTGATGGCTAAAAAATGTGCTTATTTTTGTGGTGTTTGGAGCATCACAATCAACCCTTTGGTTGATTTGAGCAATTGTTTGTCACTATTTGTCCGCGACTAATTTAATTTGTGCTTTTGATTCTTGTGCAACCTTCGCTGCTAAGTGAAGGTCAGTCAACCCGTGAGTATGGGTGAGGCACACCTACCTCCGCCCCCTTGCGTACGCTTTGGGGTTCTTCAATGCGAAAGTGGAGGTTCGTTCTGACGCGTGGCCACCGTGCTGCCGCCAGGTGGCCGTACCACACAGAACACTCCCGAAAAACAACAGCCGTCCCGCCGCCAGGTGGGCGTACGGTCTTCGCCGAAGACACGCTGTTATCGGGTAAGGTCTAGAAGGGCCGACCTTGGCCCTCTGGGCTCGCAGTCGCCGCCAGGTGATTTGCGCTTGGCGGGGATGGCCTTCGATGAAGCTCCGTTCATGCAGGGCATGATTCAGAAGTGGCCGACCTTGGCCCTCTGGTCACTGCCAGGTGATTCATCACCGTGCCAAACTGCCTTTGAGCAAACGCGGGCGTGGTTCAGAAGTGGCCGACCTTGGCCCTCTGATTACTACCTCATGATTCACACTTAACACCACGCCCCGCCGCCAGGTGGGCGCATTGTCTTCAAAGAAGACCCGGCATAGCCCAGAAGTGGCCGACCTTGGCCCTCTGGTTACCACCGCGTGATTCACACTTGACACCATGTTCCGCTGCCAGGTGGGCGCATTGTCTGCGAAGAAGACCCAGTATAGCCCAGAAGTGGCCGACCTGGGCCCTCTGGTTACTACCGCCCGACTCACGCTTGACATCAAGTTCCACCATTAGGTGGGCGCATTGTCTTGCGGACTGACTGACTATTGACTGATGCATGCCACTGTGTACTGACTGACGTTTGGTAGACGCGTATGGCTGCGGACTGCATCAGCAAATGTGCACATTCCTTGGTCAAACTTGACTGAACTTAGTTTTTCTCGCCAAGTAGGTAAGTGATGCCAGCAGCACCAAGTGACATAAGTAATGCTTGTCATAGTCTCGAAACCCGACGTTACTTTTTAGGAAGCGACGGGCACGCCCGTAGCAAACGCTTAACAAACGCTTCCTGTAACGTCTGGATACTTTAGCGTAGCGAGGGTACCAAAACGGATGGTTCGAGACTATGCTTGTCAATGGTTACGCTCAATTACGACAGGCCCTGTGTCTCGATTTGGATAAATAAGTGACTCAGTAGCAGAGTAAGGTACGACAATGGCAAGTACTACTACTGCAACGTACTAGTTGGAAATGGTAGTGATCTTGCCGCTCTGTTAGTGATGGAGGAGCACAGGCCGTTTGGGGCACCGAATAATCGTATCACGTTTGGGTAACGTTTCATAGCATGTTGGCGAGGGAGGTTGAGTGAGGTGACGACGTCGGGCCGAAACACTTCGCGATGTTGATGGAAGCGGCCAAGTGTCTCGCAGATATCGGATAGAGTCTGTTCCGTGACGACATTGCGTCGTACCAGGTAACAGAATTCAAGGAATTCGCGGATAGCATAGATCATGTCCGGTGGCACGTAACCTTCAATTGCTGGTATGTATACCTGTTAAAACGGTCAGAAAACGAGATATGTATCATAAGCATAGCATACCTTCATCAAAGCCTTTGAATCGCCGCCCGTCCATTGCTTGAAGTGACGGCCTTGAGGAAAGCCTCTAAGTCCAGAGAACGGAGCAACAGCAGCAATTCTACAGGAGATAGCGTCAACTTTGCAAACTCGTAGATTTGGTTACCTTTGAACCTACCTTCGATCGATATCACCTAAGATATCATCAGCTTCGCCTCCGTAGGTCTTTGTTACGTATTTCTCTACCCAGTCCACCAAGTGGTCTCTGAAGCCGCCCCTAGTGATCTGATGAAGTAGATCCGGGAAGAGTAATTCATGGATATTGGCGCGAGGAAAGTCGCTGGTGAACGGCTGTCAATTATTAGCAGACATTCCCCTTGACCAAGCTCCAACATACCGCAAGCTGGCTTACAATGCCATATTCGTCCCACAAACCAATATGCGCGGATGAACGAACGAGTAGTTCGGCATGCTCACGGCTACGTAGAAGAGCTCCTTCGCCAAGATTGCTACGATCAGCAAGGCACCTTGGCGGAGGTTAGCAGTTAGAGCAAATTACAGAATCGTGAACTTAGTTTGGAACCATCCGCGGACAATACAAGGCAATAGCACTTGCTCTTCATAATCGGCTATGTAAGGGCCGAGCCCATAGATGACACGGCGGTAACGTCCGCCACTGAAGTGCACAACCTCCGGCGTCGCCATACCAGACTTGACTGACTGTAAGATTAGGGAGAGTGCAGAGTGAAAGAGTTGTCGCCGAAAGCGACGGAACTCGCTAGTCTTTGCCTGCTTCTCGGTAGCTATATATAGGCCATACCGGAACGTAGAGTTTAAACAATAAAAAGACGCACTTTTGGGCTGCGCAAGGAAGCCGATAAGTACCAGTGCATTGCGATGTGCGCGCCAGATATTGTTGCGTACATTTCCTATTGATAGATGGAGCGGGTAGTAGTCGTTCCGCCCCGTCGCAACAGAGACGGTTGTTTTGTCGCTGCCTAGAATCAGCGGCACAAAGATGGATTTATGCATATCTGCCGTGTCCCTGCGGATTGGCGGCGAGGTTAGCTAGCGGCGAAATTGCTCGGTGCAGAGCATTGAGCTGTTGTATCAGTCCCGAGCGATTTTTGAACCAGTGAGGACAACGAGGACGCGGATAGGTGAGGAGGTTGTGACGGCGGAGTACCCTTTGACTCCCTTGACGAGGGTGAGAGGGAGTAACGCGAAAGCCTGTTAGAGGACAATTCGGGTTAAGGGTGCCGAAATATGCCAGTGGCTAGTAATTGGGAATGGCGGAAACAAGTCGCTAGTGGGTGCTGTGACTTAGTCGTACAAGGTCCGCGTCAACATATAAATCGAGGGCAAAGATAAAACCTTAAACATTCCGTTTGCCCCATTAGCAGCCATTGCCCTCCATCCGTCAGCTTTATACAGGAGCTACCATGTCGCCTCGCAAGACTCGCCCCTCAAACGCGAAGAAGCACTTGGGCCTTCCGGACCTTCCGCAGAAGAGAAGAACTCCGGCAGAGAGAAGAAGGCCGGTGGTGAGCTCACTGTAGACGCACGGGCTGAGAGAGAGGCAGCCACAAGCCGGGCTGTTCAGGGGGTCAACGACCTGGAGGAATGGAAGCGACAAGTCATGCTGACTTTGTGGCTCTGGGCTGCAGCGCAGTCCGACATTTGTCTCCAAGAAGCAACTGATTGGCGTACTCAAAGGCACCGTACCTGTGGTTCATCCCCAGATGCCTTCACTGGTCAAGCAAGTGACCCTGCAGCCGAAAATCATAGGAACTGTAAGCGCTGTTACTCATCGATCATCACCATACGCCATATTCCACCAGGCGTACCAGCGACTTTGCGATTAGCGACGCAGTGTTGGTTCAGCGGCCCTAAAAATGTTCACAAGCTTTTTCGGAGATCGAGGACAAGCCATCGCCAGTAACGAGGCCAAGACTCCACTTGAACGACACCGCTATCTATACGCTGACTTCGATTGCGAAAACTCCCAAGAGGCGTTTTTGTCTACATTCATGCTCCGTATGCTAGGATTAAGCTACCTGCCACAGGTGAAGGGATGGGTTAACACCCCGTCCTTAAATTGTCACGAGTTACATCGTTGGGATTCAAGGGGGTCATGGGGCTCTGTGGTGCGGCGGTAAGTTTTCAAACGCCATTTCGGAAATTTCTGCATCGCTAGGACTCACCCCGGGTCGCCAGTATCGCCATAGGTTCAGCGCGCAAGGCTTCAGGCAAGATTAGCACGGTGAACCATGCTTTCGCAGACCAGAACCGGGGCGGCTGTATGAGAAAGCTGACTACTGCAACTGGGCGCCGCACAAACGATGCATTGTCAACCACCGTGGAGAAGGTTCGTCAGCTCAACAACGACTCCAGTGGCATTGCCAGCGAGGATTCCGAAGGCGAATATGCTCTCATTTGTAAGTATTATGCCTTCGATTGCAGCTATATTAATGTATTCTATCCAGAGATCAAGTAGCCTGCTCGTTGATGTCACTCGCCCGCCGTCCAACCTGGGTCGCCACCCTGTCTCGTCCGTGGCTATTACTGCTCACCATACCGTCGTAATTTTGTTTTATCTGTCAGTCCCATTATTGCTATCATCCCGAGTCCTTTGTCACCGCTGTCTCTCCCGCTATCTTCCATTCCACCATTGCCAGTCACGGTGTCTCGTACGCTCTTTTTTCGCGATGCTTTTACGCTGTTTCCCACAGTATTTCCCACCAGGCCAAGCAGGTACATTTACCTGCCGGGTTTACTTATTCATTGTAATTACTTATCCCCTTAATTGTGCTTACCCCCACTTGCAATGCCAGTCGTGGTTGTTTTCGCATCGGGTGATTAAGTGCCCAAGTGCACGATAAGCTCTGGATCAGTATATTCCCAGAAATGAGATCTACTTGAACAGCTGTGTGTATACTTGGCGGATTTGACCCAATCAGTAGGTATAAGAAACATTTAAGTGACAGACAAGCAGCCGTCACATTTGCTGATGTGGTCGGGACCGACGACTGAAGTACTGACCGGTGTATACGCTGTGTACTGACTGACGGTTGACTGACGTATACTGCGTACTGACTGACGCATGCCGCGGACTGACTGACGAATGGCTGAGGTGTGCGAGTCGTGCAACTGATCCATTACGTCGATCTACGCCAGACTATTCGCTCTTGAGCAACACTGCTCTATTAAAACGACGCAGACGGCATGTCTGTCTGACTGTAGCTACTCGTAACTAGAAATCATCGGAAACATCGATAAGCCCTCGCTGCCCTCGGTGTCTTCCACCTCAGCGCCTCTACCTCGGTACCTTTCTTTAGAACCGCTTTATCAGTTCGCATATCGTTTTCTACGTATGAAAAAATAGATCCTGCTGCGTATTGCGTAAGCGAGTACCTTTTTTCCCCCTTTCCGATTCTCAAGTTTGAATGAGTGATGGATGCGGATGGGATGAGCACTGTCGAGCCGGGTGGGAATTCAAGTACTAAATGCCCCCCTTTAATTGGGCCGAACGTCCCCAGTGCGGTAATAGAGCAAATTCCGAATGACAGGTTTCTGAAATCCTTATGCGGTTTGCAGACGGTCTGTGGTCCCAAACTAAACGCAGTGGATGGAAACGTATCGGCGAAGGGAGACTGCAGCGACGGATGTTCTTTCTTCACCTGGGACGCCGTAGATGTGTAATATGCTGAGTGTCCGAATGCACGTTTAGTGCGCACGCAACTTTTCCGTGCCCTCGTTTTACCGAGGGCGGACACTCAGGGCATGCGAGAACGGGTGTTGCGAATTGGCCGTATTGGGCATGTGAGTAAGGATGGCGAACCTCTGGCTACCAACCTATGTATCAGATGATTGACCTGTGCGTTTCCTTCTCGTTTTCGTTTAAACCGCGTTTGATTGTTTTTTGTACAGCCCGGCTCAAGGTCAATCTACTACCATTATGGTCGCCAGCTGCTGAGGTACTCTCGCCCTTGGCCAAGGAATTCTGGAATACTATTTGGGAATGCCTATTTGAAGAGTTGCAAGTGGTTGGCGCAGTGGACCAGACGAGTGGACTTCCCGAGTGGCTGAACGAGAACATCAGACAGGACAGGAACGATTCAGATGGTATTCGGGAAGAGGAGCGGACGCGGAGAGATGGCGCCGCGCACAGGACGAGGGCCGTGATTTCGAGTTAGCTGGACCAGGACCATGGCCGGAAAGCGGCTGTCCTCGTAAGTGTCAGATTTTTTCAGCATTGGATGCGTCGACGCTCAACACCGTTCTCTTCGTCCATAGGGCCAAAAGCCTTCTGATTCGTACGAGATGCAGCTGCTCTCGGTGCTCAGACAGTGCATGTTCACTTGGTCGACAGGGTCCAAGGCGAGTAAGCATTCCTCATCCCGCGGAACTTCATTTCTATCCTTCCAAAGCCAATCGCTCGCGCTTCGGATGAGGTATTCGTCGAAAATTGCAAGTTCGCCTTTGCCCTCCTTGTCCAGCTCCGTTCGCATCAGCTCACCAACGACCGTGCGGCGCATTGTCAGATATTGTAGAAGCTCCGCACCGCTTTCCCTTAAATGCTCTTGGCGCAAATGTTCTGGGACTGCCGAGGTCTGTTCCTTTGATTCGGCGAGCCAAAGTTTCCATGAGCATAAGCGAAATGCAGCGCTTTTGCAAAGATGGATCCGCGCCGACTTGTATCTAGACGGGAGCGGGATGAAACCTAGACGACCCCCATTGGCATCGGACAGCGACACCCTGCAACGCTTGTATTGCCCTCCGTCCGGGTGGCAATAGCAATTTTCTTCCGGCATTCCATACCAGACAACACTTTTATGACTGCCCTCCCAAGTTTCCTCACCCATATCCGCGCGAATGGATGAAATGACAAATTCCTGGGTCGCTTTGCTTCTGTGTTTGCGTGATCGTGCGCCGCTTTACTGATTTGTTGGTGGAGTTAACTCATGGCGTTTGTTTGTCATTGTTTGTACCCGAGTATTTAAGCCGCTTTGCTTCTTTGCTTCTTTCTCGTGCAACCTTCGCTGTCAAGTGAAAGCTAATCACCCATTTCTATGGGTGAGGCACCAATACCTCCATCCTCTGGCGTATGCCCGAGGATACTACTTCTTTTCGAAGTTGGAGGTTAGTTCTAAACGCGGTTACCGCGCTGCCGTCAGGTGGGCGTGCTGCAGAGAACATGCCCGACAAAGGCGACTGTCCCGCCGTCAGGTGGGCACGTTTCTTTTGGGCACAGTCCAGAAGGGCCGACCTTGGCCGCAGTGCTGGACGCAAGGTTGCCGCCAGGCGATCCGCGCCTTCATTGTGCAGTGTAATTGGAAAACGAACGCCCAGAAAACAAGTCCCATTGCCAGGGGAATCCCTGCTGCCCAGAAGGGCCGACCTGGCCGGCTGGGCATCAAATTGCCACAGGGCAGTCCATATTGACCAGAGGAGCCCAAATCTTTTGCATTTATGTGCCTAAGGCGCTAATTTCTTTTAACATTGCCACGCATTCGCGTTTGTCCAACACATAAGTCCACCCACCCATACGTGCTTCACTGACACACTCGCGTTTGTCTGGCGTTTGCCACTGGACTGACGCATGCGTGCTTGTCTAACCCACCTCAGTCCACTAACACATTCACGTTTGACTGACATGGGTTACTAGAAGTACTGACGCTGGAAGCCCACGCGACGCGTTTTGCCGAATTTACTTAAGTCCAGTGAAAACACTGTTCTCAGTGGAAAATATGCGTGCTGAAATTTTAGAGTATCTTCACCCGTGCCACTCACCCGCGCATACTTCACTGACGCGCTCACGTTTGGGTTCGACTAACCCGCATACCATTTGGCCAATGAGCAGGTCCGTTTGACTGATACGCGTATCTATGAATTAGTGCATCAAGCTACCCATACTGACTCATGACTAGCGAATCGATTGACGTGCAAGTTGTATACACTACTAGTAGCTAGATGTCAGGGGAAACATCGCCATCCCCCTTTTCCACCTTGTTGCCCTCGCCATCTTCCACATTTCCCCTTCCTCTTCACTACCTTCCCCCAGTGCCATCTTGTCAGTTCTCATACCGTTTTCAACGTAAGCAAATAGGGATCCAGGTGCGTATTGAGTGAACGAGCATCTCAACTTCTCGCCTGGTCCAATATTCGTGTTTGAGTGTGCGACTACTGCTGTGGGGATGAATACGGTTGAACCAGGTGGGAATTCAACCGCCAGTCGTAGCTCCTGAAGTGCGAGGTGACCCCCTCTTTCATAGTCGAATGTTCCTAGTGCTGTAATCGAGCATACCCTAAATGCTAGATTTTTACAGTCTTTGTGTGGTTTGCATATCTTTTGCGGCCCTAGGTTGAATGGCGGGAATGTATCGACGGATAGAAATTTGAGCGACAAGTAGCTTTGTTTTATATGAGACATCGTAGGTTGTTGATAAAACGCGTGCGTCGTCGGAAAGCAAGTCTTGAAAGCCTCTTGTTTTCGCGGCCAGTACGGCGCTCTTGTAGAGGAAACGGCACTTATGGTTTTGAAAGCGGGACAGCCTAATGGCGGCAGGATGGCTGGCCAACACTTTCTGTGCGCACTCATGCGTTCCCAACGTCGACGTTTCTGCTGGCCTCTAGTCCTGCGTTAGAAGCACCGCCTTTGCTCGAAGATTCACTCACCTTGGTGCCCCCACCGTGTGAGAACCCAGCAAGTACAGCGTGAAACTGGCCTCTGGGGTTATTCCTCTCTGCCTTTGGTAAAAGCGCTGGGCTCTCTGCTTCAAATTCTGCCGTCGCATTCGCGACTACCTCTTTCTCAAACGAACCATTGGGCATTCCAGCTAAAGCGGCGATGGCGCGCCCCGTCTTGTCCGCGATTGCTTTCGGCGCCCTAGGCGCGTGTCGCTGGCCGTATGAGGTGTAGTAAGTCCTCCTCACCTCCCATCCCGTTTAACCAGCCTGGTTGGAATCCTTATTCAAGCAGACCCTCCACGTCGCTTACATCCTTGCCCACCGCTTCTTCTGCGACCCCAGCCAAACACCCCCAGCTGCTTTCAGCTCCTGTCCTCGCGTATCGGTCGATATAACCGCGTTCGTATGTACGGCTTTGCGACGCTTCCATGCCGCTTGTTTGGCGTGCACGCCGCCTTCTTCCGCTTTTAATATCCTTTTTCTCTGCCTTCGCTCCCTTCTCGTGCGGTTTCGCTGCAGCGCCATCAGCCACTGTAAGTCACGCTATGTCCTCACCTTGCGTTGCTTGTCGCTGGCGGTTTCGTTGGGCTTGTTCTCTTTCAGCGAATCTTTCTTCTCCCATGCGTCCGCAACATGATTTAAGTCCTCTGGTTCCTTACTTACCAGTTGGTTTTCAACCTCTCGAAGGCCCATTTCCAAATCGGACGCTATGGGTACGTAGTCCGCGGCGATAGGCTATGGAGTGCTTCAGGCTGGCGAACCCATCTGTAAATAAATACAGTAGCAATAAAACATGCCATAAAACATGCCGTGACCCTGCCAAGTTTCAAGTTATTCAAAACCGGCATGGTTTTCAAGTACACAACCGAAGCTGTCGCGGCTGAGTAAAATAGGTTGACTTGCAAATTGCTAGACGTCCTCTTCCAGTGAATCTTTCTTCTCCCATGCATCCGCGACATTTAAGCCCTCTGGTTCCTCGCTTAGCCAATCGCGTCGCGCTGTTCAAATGCCAGAGTCCCTTCATAGGCATGCTCGTTTTGCTACTGGCGCCACTATATCGATTTCACTTCACCTATGGCATAGGTAGACTTCAAGCATCAATTACTTCCCTGTAGGCGAGGCTGTTAGAGGGCAACAAGGTGCGTCTTTGACGCCCCCTCGACCTTGCCTTTACCTAAACGTCCCTTTCGCCAGATTATGACTGAAGCGCGCGGCGTACGGGTTTCATGTTCCATGTGCGTTTCTTTCTCCCTATCCTTGGTGCGTACTCACATGACAGAAAGCGGGTTGTTCTTTGCCGCTTCACTGCTATGTCCCAAGCTAGCACTCTGCGGCATTACTCAGGTGCGTCCGTGTTTCGATGGGTCATCGCTCTCATGTCAACATTGCCACTATCACACCAATGTCGACGACGAACAGCGACTCCGCGAAGCAAATCTGCGACCGCCCCAAGCAAGCACGCTCGTACATACCGTACTCTCACAGACGGCGGTAAGTCCGTTCAGTTACCTCACGCCACCAACGCCAGAGTTCCCTCCCCCGTAGATATCGCCGACTTACCCCCGCCCAACTGCAAAGAGAGCCAGAGATAGATACCGCGACTTCATGCGGGCAGCATGACTCTGGTGCGTGAGTCTTTTAGGTCTGACGTTTGTCACTTGCGACTGCTGTCGCTTAAAAACTCCGGGTGAGCAGTACACTTCAGCACTTTTCTCTCCACTGATCTTGGCTCGCTTTCTAGTCTTTTTCGCCCAATGCTTTGAGCATGCGCGCCGTTCGACGGATGGCAATGATTCTCATGGGTCCATGCTTCGTTCTACCTGCGTTAACCAGTCCTAGATAAACTGACTTGTCGCTATAGCCGTTTCTTATCCAATGTACTAGAATAATTTCTCAGTGAACCGGCGTGCCACACGAATTACGCCCTCGTGGACAGTCCATGGTCCCTCGAAGAAGCCCGTAACAAAAATTGGTGCGACAGAGGCAAACGAGCTGTCGACTTGAAGACTTTTGGTAGAGTATCTAGTATGCCCTGCGAGGCGTCCCCTGTGCGTATTATTACTGGCTTATTTGATTGTTCTGACAGAGTTCCACCAGGAGCTACTGTTTCCGCCATTCGAATTGGCGTTACCTGGTTCGAGCAATGTTGGCGAGATGCTGTATGTTCACATAGAGGACTGCTTTACGCTCATGAGGTATACAATGCCCGTACAGGGCTTGTTTACATTTACTGCCGCTAATCCCGCAATTTGACAGGCGATAGTTACGCGAACAGCCAACTCTATGAAAGAAATTCGTGACTGCCCTAAGCAAGAATCCGCGTAGCTTAGTCCCTTGTATCTGTGACCTAGTATGTTCTCACGGACAGCGGTAAGCTCATTCATCTGCCATATACCGCCAACATCACAGCTCCCTCCCTCCCAGAAACGGTCGATTAAACCGCGGTCAGCTGCAAAGAGAGTCAGAGATACGCAGGCAAGCTCACCGGGATGGGGCCCGACTCTGTACGTGCCACTTTGGGGTCTGACGTTTGTAACTCAGGGCTGCGGTGGGTGCTCTACTACCGCTCACCATTCGACAATTTATTTTCCGCCGTTGAGGGGTGAGTCAACTGACGTGCTATGTGGGTCAAGCTGAACGCTTGCGGTAAAGTGTTTGACTTCGTGCTCGCCTTCGGGGCGGCGTCGCTTTAGGCCAGTGGCCTGGAAAGGTCCATTAGCAGGGTCACCAAACGCATTGGAGTAGACAAGGTTGCGGACATACGGAATACCATTTCACAACTGATGGCGCACGACCGGATGTTACTGGAGGCAGCCGACGCAGTATTGATCTACCGGGAAGGGGGGGAGGCACATGCGGCGAACAGGTGCATCGCGGCGTTCATTGCCCACCACTGCGGCCGTGGGGTTTTTGAGAATGCGAGTAGGCTGGGCGAGTCCCAGTATATGGCATCAGTCCAATGTCAGTCGATTGTAGAATCCATGTCAGTCAAGTCTAAGGCCAAAATCATTCCAAAATCGATCCGAGTCAGGCTAGCTGGTACAATGCAGTGCAGTACTGTTGTCAAAAGTCAACACTCCACTAGTAATGGCGCAAGTAAAGTCATCAGATTCTCGTCTCACTCGCGACAACTGCATGTCAAAACACAGCACTGCCAGTACAACAGAGGCAGGCCGCCTCCCGACCCCGGTCCGTCCTGGTGCTTGACGCAGGGATACAAGGTGATGTAGCGCGGGCGGTTATCAGTCTACAAGGACAGGGTCGCACACCGGGGCCTCGGTGCTCATTGCACGTCCGATTGACTTCATGTATTGATGGCAGCGGGCAAGTGTGTGGACGCATGCTCAAGAAGACCTTTGCTAGATTTTGCGACGGCCAAGTTGTTGTTCAGCAGCCGTGTAACCGTTACTAGTACATCACGGGGACTATGATAGTATTGTATGGCCGGGGGGTGCAGTCGACTCCCCCTGTGGGGATGACTCAGGGTCGAACTTGCAGCTCGTACAGCGCCAGGTCTGGTTTGAATGAGGGCCCGACCCTTGAAAGGACGTTGGTGAGATGAGGGGTCCAAGGTCGACGGGGCTGCTGTTAACTTGGCGGTTTGGATGGTGGCCCTAGTCTGGAATACGTGACTGTGTATACGACCGTGGTGAAAAAAGGTCCCGACGGCCGGAGAGGATTGAACGTTGTTACGCAGTATGTACTTGTGTTCGCTGCATTGCATGATTCGTGTCTGGATATGCCACCTTGTCGCAATTTCAGCGTTTCTTGCCTCCCTTGGTTGGCAGGCGGCCACGGTCAGCATGGGTGGTGACGTTGAGACTCTGAGTACGTTCAGATCAGAGTACTATAAGTGCACATCGTCTGAAATCTCAGCCAACGACGCGTCCCCCTGGAAATGCCCCTGATCATCGCATCTGCCGCAATATGTGTTTCGTCGGATGGTGGCTGCGCGAGGTGACTCAGGATCAGAAAAAAGAGCCCTTGTGAGGGCCGGGGACAACAACATAGAAACTAATAAACCCTTAAGTATAATCAGACTCTTGCCCGTCCGATGGGGCCGGAGAAGATCGCTGTCGAGAATGTGGTCGTTGAGCTACGACGCCGTCAGCACAACGTGCGACTAAATCAGAAAACGTGCTTTGGACGAAAGAAGGTCGGTCGGTCGCGTGGTCGCGTCGCGAATGGCAGGGACCTGTAAAGCCGGATTGCTGCTCGATCGCGTCCGAGTCAACGCTTGGCAAACAAAAAAAAAACGGGTCGCGGATGAGATTGGGCCAGATCTTGCGCGCGAAGGCCATCGAGGAGTGCCATACACGTAGCCCGATCAAGAATCTGACGGCGATATTGCGTCGGATAACATGTTCCTTCCAGAACTGTAACGCCAAAGCGACAATGGTTGCGGCGGAAGTGCTTCCGTACTCGAGCCCAGTGACCAGTAACCAGTCAACGAAGCGTACGAAGCAAAGCAGATTCTGAAGGGAACGGAGCTGCTGACTTTTTCAACATGCTGTACATTCGGTTGGTGAATAGGTTCTTGATACGAAAAAAGACGTTTGCACGCACCGAAGGAGAGTTGCTTTGTCTACCTCGCTGCTTAAACCCAAAGTTGTCTGGGCCGCCGCAGACATTTTGACCAAGCGATTCTTGGAGAAAAATCCGGAGCCCTCGCCTGCCGTTTCTACCATTCCAGCGTCCAAGAGCGTTTTCGGCGCCACACGGCCCTTCGCATTCAAGCAGAGGTGAAACTCGGAAAGACGGCAGAAGGAATCGAGCCGTGAGACGCTGGTTGGAGAGGGATAGGTGGGATTGAAGGCGGAGTCCAACAACAATTCGAGAGCGTAGCTGTTTGCAACAGAGATAAGACCGCTGCGAAGATGCTCAGTTAAACGTAGCCACTCGAGCGAGAAGGACTGACTCCTTCAACGGAGACAGGCGGTTCTTCTTGAACTCTGGCAGTGCGCAGCTCATCGAGCCCGGTAGCAGAGCGCCCATCATCTGGCTCGAGTTAAATATCGGCGTGAGCAGCAACGTGAAACTTACATAGAGGACCGGGTTATCAACCGTCTTTAGGGGTTGCTCAGGAGCTCGAAACCGCCCAGCTTCCACTCGCCCGAGAACGGTATGAAAATAGCGTTCGATCTGTCGCTAACCTGTGCCGGCGCAGCGCGAAGAACTTGTATGCGACCACGTACCGACACGCGATGCAATCTCCAGAGCAACCGTCTGGACGTTCTTGCTGACTTCCAGACGTCCACGTCTGCAGTGCACTCTAGAGGGGTCGAACGCGCTCTGCCACGATGTGAATCGCGCTGTCTGATTCGATGAGGTCCACGAATTTGAGGACGTCTGGACGCCGGATAGTGTGTGGTTTGCGCAACGGATTCTTGACAAGCGGGATGGACAGCTTGTTGAGTGGGTTGCACAAAGGTGTATTCAAACTCTTGGGAGGCATCTATGTCGCTTATCGATAGCTTCTCATGCTAGGCGGGGGACAGGATCTATGGCGAAACGATGTCGACATAGTGACGCATGGGTACGTGGAAGCGCATGACCTGTCCCGAAAGGGCCGGTTGTGCCAGCGTGGTCCGTGGGAGCAGCCATCTTCGATGGATCTGCTGGCTTCGCCGCTAGATAAGAAGCCTCCTCTATCTCCCACCCACCACATCCCGCTCGTTCTACCACCCCGTCCGGGGTCGCCGCTCACCTCTCGTGCCTGCCGCCTCTGCAGACTCCCTGCATGCCCGCGCTCATTGGTCGCAGCCAACTCCCTCGACGCTAGGCTTAGTGGAAGTGCCCTAAACGTTCTCGGAAGGTAAGGCGGTTGGGGTAGCGGTAGCCCCCTGACGAGAGCTTTCGCAGGCTCGAAACCGCTCCACCCGCTTTGTCCCTACCGGTCCCTACCCGTACTGTATGCCAACATGGCAGTCCGACCCTGATCCTCGGAGAGGGGTGCCCGACGGACGGGCAAACCGGATTGATGGCCCGAGTGCCTCTCCCTCGCACATAGATCGTACATTGGGGACCCTTCGGGTCCTCAATCTCTTCAAATTGTGTGTGTGGGACAAAACATGTTTCATAGAGGACCTTAAATATAATATTTTGCAAGAGGCGATTTTGGGACCGAACAGAAAGGACCCGTGGCCCGCAGCTTCCATTCCGGATTGTGGTTGTGTCAGCGAAAACGATCGGAAAGAGGAACAACAAAAGAGCGCGGCGGTGGTAACGGTCTCGTGGGAGTGCGCTCATAGCCATGGCGTCAGCAGATTCGCAGGATGCTTTGTTTGCAATCTGTAGTTCGTCGCTGGGGGAGCAGAAAGAACTCGGTCGCAAGGTGATGTTGCTCGAGGGTGAACTATACAGACCGTGCAACGCGTCAGTCGAGCCCAGGGCTCAGAGAAAGAAAGCATAGGCAGGAGTCAGAGCACTGGAATGCAAGGTGGAGGATGCGATTCAAGATCAGCGCCGACAGACCTGCTTTCTGTTCGCCATTCGCGAACAGCGTGGCGCCGAATCCGTCGCTCGGCAGGAAGGAGACGAGCGTGGAAAGCCCGGGGAGTGCACCCCCCTCAGTCATCGGACAAGCAGAAACAGAGACATCCACCACGCATGTCGCGTCCGCGATACAACGTACGGAACCCACCCATGCAATGCCAAACGACGGCAGGCTCCACATCCGTCGGGTGATCCGTAGACACAGAAAACGAATACGACGCGTCCTGGTATAGGTGTGCCGGAAGTATGACTTGATCGTCGCGAACGCCATTGTTGATCCGCGTTGCAATCCATTTGGCCTGCTGTGCACGGCGCACGCACATCTAAGCGAATCCAATCGAAAGCGCGATAAAGAGCTGACCGCGTCGATGGCGTTCGATATGACGCCTCCCAGCCCCGCCATGGCGGTCGCCGTTTCCTCACTGAAAGGCTCGGGCACCCTACGTCCATTCGGTGTCCACCCCTGTCCATACTGACCAGTCGCCTCGGCCTCGGCCAGCGAAAACGTGGACGGGGTCATGCCCAACGGGAAGAAAATGCGTTCTCGCACAAACGACACGTATGGCTGGCCCGCGTACGTCTCGATGACGTGGGCAGCCACCATGTGCATCTAACTAAGCCCCAAATCAACGATCGTGAACATGCACCCAAGAAAGGCGAGGGGGTGCTTGCAATGTTGTACGACCATTGCTCTCTTAGCTCGAACGCGGGACTGAGATGTTTCAACCGACCGACCATGTCCAGCGGCGTGTCCAAAGGCCCGCATGGTGCATCGCGTCTGCACGCGCTCGTCAACGTTACGGTGCTGCGGGCACACGCCTTCGACGACCGCATTACAACTTACCGTGGCACGTGCGACAAGATATCCTTCCAATTTTCCTTCTCCGGCGCCCACTCGTCCATGAGCACCCAGTCGCCCGGCAACACGTCCTTCAACCACGCGTGCCGCGTCAATTCCTGCATCCCAGCGGGCAGCACAGTGACGTTACATCCTTCGGCAAAGTCGTCCATGAGGAGCCCCAGCGTGGTCGCGCAGAACGTCTTGGACACCGAGGCCATGTGGAACAGGGTCTGGAGGCGGCGATCAGATCAGAAGACTGGCATGCATACAGAGACCATCACGAGCATGCGCGTTTGGCGTCACGCTCGCACCTTCGTCGGTGCGGTGTCCCCGCGCATGGAACTCAGGTTTGCCGCGTTTCGGGACGACGGCGACAGAGAAAGCCCAGTGATGTTTTCGAGCGCCAACACGTCCGCAATGAACGTCGAGAGCTGTGGCGTGATGATGTTCGCGCTATGTAACAACCTGTCAATGAGAGTAAGAAAGAACGGAAGTACAGACAAACGCGGCGCAGACTCGCCGTTAGAACGGCGACTGCCGTTGAAATGGCGGGTCCCTGGGACGAATGATAGCAGCGGAGTACGACTGCGTACCCGTCCAGATGAATGCGACGCGTCAATCTCAGCAATCCCCCCGCCTCCTTGACTGCAAACCTTTCCCACGTTCGCGACGATTGAGTTCTTCCTGCGCTTTACACACGCGAGGACGTTAGCACGGCGGGGCAACAAGGCGAAGGGGCGCACAGCGGAGCTTCTCGCCGAGCGCGGTGCGCATGGCGGTCAGTTTGGCGAGGAGGTTGAGGGATTGGGTGGCGAGGTCGTCTTTTTCGGCGTGCTCGCGGGCGAGCTGGAGTTCGAGGCTGATGCCGCCGCCACGCGGGATCGATTGGTGCGCGTACGTTCTGCGAAGATTCCTTCTCAGCGACCAGGAACACGCCAAGCGGATCGACTCACGTCTGACAGCTGTATGCCCGGGTGTGGACCATCTGGAAAAAGGGACAGTGGCTGTAGCAGCCAGCCAAAATTATTAGTCAATTTCGTACAATGTCGCCACCAGTAAGTCTATGTAGCCCACCATACTGGCTATGTCTTGCAATAAAATTTGAATTTGTGCTACAATTACAACATACACGGCGGCGAATTATGGCACTAGAAAGTGTACGAGGTCGGCGTTGACCGCACCGTGTCCCCATGCCATCGCGTCGACGCGTTTTCGTGTCGTCCCATTTTCGCGTCGCCCCGCTGTCCCATTTGGAGGGAAGGTGTGATGGATGAGCCTGAGGGGCAGGGGGGATGAGGATGAGAGCGAGAGCGAGGATGCGCCCCCATTCGGGTAACCCCACATCGCCCCTGCACGGGCGCGAGTGTCAGCGTGCGCGAGTGGGTGAATGGGACAGTACCATGGTGGTAGCACCGCGAATGGGCGAGGGGACGGCGGCAGCAGTGCGTGCGAGTGGGTGAGGGGGACGGCGGCGGTGGTAGCGCGCACGAACGGTGTGCGTGAACATGGGAGGGCGACGGCACAATGCGCACGCAGATCGCGTGCGTTTTGTCGCGTCAGTCAGTTTAACATTTTACCTTGAAATCTACAGCAGAAATGTCACGTGATATACAACCGCATATCTATCTATCAGCATCAGACAAGTACTCCACACTAGAAAGCCTACTCACAACATGGTGCCAGGCATCTGGCACAAAATTTAACCTCGAAAAAACCAATTGGCACAAAGCAGCATAGAAACCGAGTCATCCAAAGCAGACAAATCCACCCAACAGACCCCCGCTACCAGAAAACATCCGAATAGCGAAAGACGGCCACCCAGCAAGAATACTAGGTGCATGGATAGGAAACAACCTAGAAAATAAGAACATCATCAGACGCATGGGCTACCTCCAAGCCAACCCTAGACGAAAAACGACTCATTATCCAAATGACAGTGGGCGGAATGGCGCAATTCCCAACAAAAGCACAGGGAATGCCAGCAACAATCAGAAAGTCTATCGAAAGAATCATCAGAAACTTCTTATGGGAAGGGAACAGAACCCCACCAGGACTGGGTCTCGATCAACTCAAAAAACCAACCAACAAAGGCGGCATCAGTCTACTTGACTTAGAAGCAAGAAATGCAGTGATAGAACTAACCTGGGTAAAAACATACCTAAACCCGTCAAACTTGCGACCGGCCTGGGCCTTCGTGATGGATGCAATAATAGACTGCACCCACAAAAACGAAATAACAAACCCCACTGAAATCAACACCTTTCTGACAACCCTATGCCCCTCCGGGAGGAAAAGAAAAGATAGCAAATAAGTTCCATGCCCAACAGTCAGTCTCCTCCAGACAGCAAAAAAGTACAACCTAACATTTGCACCACGAAAAATGTCAAAAGCACTGAAGCGACAAATGCCCACATATTTCCATATAGGAGTCCCCCCAATACACTGCCACAAAAAACGAACTGAATGCCTGAAAAAGACACACATAGCAATACACATGAGGGACCTTGTCAAAACCAGCAAACAACTGAACAATCACAGCTCACGACATACCCCTACAAGAAACTGCAAATGCCGTGCCTGTCGAAAAGACCGCACAGTAGGATGCAGCAACCCACACAACTGTGTGATGATAGCCAAAAATATACTGGGTGACCTACAGCCAAAATTCAACATTTGCGGCCACCCCAAAAAAGACCACCTCACACTCACCCACCAGCGGAAAGAAAAAAACCAACGAGCAAAGCACTAGCAAAGGTGACGAAATCACCTTTGACCCAACCGTCACAGTTAGGAACTCCTTGGAGGAGTGCTTCAGAATACTGTCGAGCGACCTAGACAACCCACCAGAACCTGCATCACGCCTACAACACCCGCGAAACGAATGCAGACAACAGACAGCACCCAATCATAGTATACACAGATGGATCATGCCTGCAAAACGGAAAGTTAGATGTAATATGCAGAAGTGGCATCTGGTTCGGACCAAACCACCCACTCAACAGAGCAATCAGCATACCGGGCCCCATACAATCGAATAAACTCGGCAAAACTGCCGCAGTAATAGTAGCCCTACAGCTCACAGACTCAGCCACCCCCCTAACAGTAATAACAGACTCAAGATATGTAATGGACGGACTAACCACACACCTTAAACACTGGGGAGGCAACAGATGGATGAACATCGCAAACAGAGAATGGCTTGATGCTGCAACCTGCCAATTACGACGAAGAGCAGCACCCACAGACTTTAAATGGGTTAAAGGCCACCAAGGAATCCTAGGAAACGAATAAGCGGATAGACTAGCCAACCAAGGAACGCAAAAAAACGAACCGGACCAGATCGACACAACAGTACCGGAAAACTTCAAAGCCAACAGAGTACACCTCTCCACAATGACCCAGAAAACTGCCTACCAAGCAATAGTGACAAAAAAAGACCACCCATACACTAGACAGACACTGAGTCATGAACCTAGGCATCACTAGATATGGATATACAATAAAAGACACCACCAGAAACATGGAAACTGATGCCACACTCTGGCGAAACATTCGACACCCTGATATCCGCTGCCCGATACAAAACTACCTATACTGCACAGTGACCAGATCTCTACGAATCGGAGATTTCAGGCAAAAAATCCCCCACTACAAGCAACGAGCCAAATGCCCTGGATGTGAGGATCAGATCGAAACCCTGGAACACATCCTACTTGAGTGCACAACTCCAGAACACTCCAGAATGTGGGAACTCACCAAAACAATATGGCCACACAACGACGATTTCCAACCACCCTGCTCCTTAGGCCAGACCCTAGGATGCAGAAACATCACATTGCCAACAAAACAAAACAACCCACTACAAATGCAACAACAGCCTGAAAAGAATCCTGATGTCAGAGACAACTCACCTCATCTGGGTCCTCCAATGAGAATGAGTAATTGAAAAACAAGACACTCCCCTCCACCATAGAAACACGATGGACTAACAAGATAAATGAGAGGCTGGAAATACTACCAAATGAAACATAACATACACAAACAAAGTGAAACACACCTGGTCAACAGTAATTCCTGATAACCTACACCCAAACTGGATGATGAACACAGAGGTTTTAGTGGGTATCAAGCTACACTGGCCCCTGCCATTACTACCAGGTTTACCAAGTAGAGTCCAGAGTCCCACACCCCCTGGAATCCCAGGGGGTGTGTAAAAGTATTTTTCCTTGGATCAGGTATCTTGGATACCTGCATTAGTGTATTATGTAGGACTAGACTAGTTGGTCACTGCATGATAATACCACTTGTCAAAAAAAAAAAAAAATCAGATGAGTTTATTTACTCTTGCTCGGAGTCTCAATTGACTTTGGACACACCTATACTTCCTGGTTAGTGAGCCTAATTAGGCTCAGTGACATCTGGTGGCATTGTGGCTAGTTAGGCTTGTTTGGTGGTCCTTCCCCCCTACTAGAAATAAATTATGTCTCAAATACCATGTATGTTGTGTATGTTGAAACAAAGAACACAAGTTGCTGGGATCTGGAACATGGCAAACACAAAGGTCACTGATTATTTCACACATACTACATGGCCTCACATAGCTAATATGCATCATCCTTACTAATATTGCTAACAGAAAAAATGACAGTTTTTCTTGGCAAGCTGACCTTTCAGAAAACATACAATCCCTCATAATGTATACCCTTGGGCAGTTCCTGAGAGGTATCACTTATGTATGGCACCATGCATAATATGGAGAATCAAGATATGCAAAAATGTACAGGATTTACATATGCAACTTGTATAATATGACACATGCTACCAGCCCTTGTTTACAGTATACCCCTACATCCTGGTATACTGGTGTTCTGATGAGGAATTTTACCACAGAATGTAGCACCCATAGAAAGGAAATTTCAAGAAGATCACAGCCATGATGATGTAACTTACCCAAAAGTAATGGATGAATGTGACATCATCTGAAAGGAAATTTCAAGGAGATCACAGCCATAATTATGTAAGTGACCAGATGATGCAAATTGTGAGTAGAATTTTTGCCATACTGTTGTCATATACACTAAACCTTTTATGGACCATTTTCTACACTTTTGATAGACTATTTTTGTAAACTCTGGCCTGACATTTATCCACTAAGCTAGGCATATAAAGAAAAATCCTGTGATTGATAAATGTGAAATAAATTAAATGTATTATCAAGACCATTATCAAGACCAACATCCAAGACTACACTTTCCTATATTTTTTTACATGATTTTTTCCTACATCTTGACTACACTTTTTTGAGGATTTCACCTTATGTTTCCTAGACAAGACTACACTTTCTTGCACATGACAAACACAAACACAAGCAAATGATCATATAAGCAACTTGAACCATACAATCCACCATCCAGCTGCTGACTAAGCAACCATCTACCTTATCTACTTTGGCAGTAGAGTGAAACTACCTTTGATGGTAATCACTAATTAGAGCACAATGTATCATTCTTATCTCAGTGGTGTACCTCATAGCATTGCATGATGCTATTCCTATTAATTCACTAACTCTCATTGTCCAATAGTAATAGTCCCTCCACCCAATGACCATGTCTTATTACACAACTCTTTCCCAACCTCACATTTTTTAATGAAGATCATCTCATTACCACTCTGAATCAAAATTACCACAAGCTTCTGACAATTTTAGTGCCACTGTGAGTATGTCACATTCCATTCCAACCCCTACTTGGCCACCTCTGTACACCTCTGTACACCTCTGTACATCTCTATACAACTTCAACCAATCCCTCTGTACACCTCCATACACCTCCATACATCTCCGACCAACTCCAGGTCAAACCTCCAATGAACTCCCTTAGAAGTTCACCTCCACCTTAGGAGTTGATCTCCACCCTTAGGAGTTGATCTCTGGGAATCAACTCCTTAACCCCTATCCAGAAAATCTCAGACTTGTACAGGAGATTCATTGGACATGCACAGAGTTGCAACTCCAGACTTGTTCCTTCATTAACCTCTCTTAGTTATAGTCTGCATTTTACCTGTTGATCAGTACAGCCTGTCCCAGCTGTGTTCTGTGCTCCATTGATCATCATTCTCTCCTTATGTACATTGTCTTTGTGCAGTAGCTTCAGACCCAGGATTCCTCTGGGTCTCTACCATATATAATTCCCTGTACTTACTCTGTTGTACCTTCAGTATGAATATCAACAACGATTCTAAGTCACCTCCTTTTGAGTTTGGCTTCCATTACCACCTTCCTCTACTCTGAAATAGAAATACAAGGACAGTGAGCTTGGCATGTGCACAACACATAAGTTCTGTGCTGATGTCCTCAACCCCTCCGTTTCCTGGTAAACCCTTCTCTGTAACTCTGAACACTGCTGTCAGTCAATAACCAATACCAGATCCCCTATACCTCATCTCCAACTGGACTTTGGTTTATACCCTCTGGACTTCATTCCACATCTCTGGACTTTTAGCCCCTATCCCTTCGGACCTCCTGGACTTCATTCCACACCTCCGGAGTTTTAGCCCCTATACCTTCAGACCTCTGCCAGACTTGAATTCAGAGGAATTGGATTCTAACAGAGTACCAGAGCAGATTTACAAAAATTGTGTGGCACAGCTGCTACAAGGCACAACTTACACCCTTATGCTCTACTTACTGGCAGAAATGGGAAAGGGAAACTGTCATGGTCCATATTTCTTCTAGGTCTAGCTCTGGCAGAGGTCCAGAGTTGTCAAGGTTAGGTGGACTGGAGCTATTGAGGTTATGAGTTAAGTCTGAAGATGAAGGACCAAAATTCATTTAGACAGGATACATAGGAGGTACTGATGTGGGTCACTGGCTAGCAGCAATGCTGGAGGTGTCAGAGGATGGAGTGACCAAGGAGTGGAGTTATTGGGGGTGCTGGTACAGGACTTAATGAAGTGCGCAGTACTCTGTTTGTCTCTGCCATAAGAACAGTAGGTGCCACAAGTGTAATGCAAGTGACAAGAGAAAGGTATGTGCCTAGTGGGAGGTACTCACTAGGTCTGAGGATAGAGGTTGCTAGCTTGAGGAGTGGAGGTGTTTATAGAAGCAAAGAGGAGATACTTGTATAAGAGGAGAGTATAAGAACTAAAAAGAGCAATATAGAGTGAGCTCCCCTCTATATAGTGTACAGGTATTGTTTGTACCTGTATGTATTTACACGAGGGTAGGTAAAGATAAGAGATAGGAATGGGTCATATCATATCATGAATGATAAGAGTCCTATCTATAGCCAATAGCAATAATGGTGGTTATCTATGATGTCATATGGTGAGTAAAATGTGATAGTGTAATTGGATCTAGTGTCCAAAGGTCTGCACCACTGATATAATCAGGTCTAGAATCTGGGTTATGAAATAGAAGAGCAGAAAGTGAATACCCAGATCTCAACAGAAAGAACTCATATGCTTATTTCACATGATTCCATGAAGATTCTTGGCATAACTTGCAACAATGCCATGAATAATGATGCTATGATCCAAGAATTAGCATGGCTCAGAGACAGCTTTGTGAGGTCAGCAGCACATACACAGTGCTTCCTGCATGTCATAAATCTAGTGGTGAAGTCACTGTTGCATCAGTTTGACATCAAACAGAAGGAAAATGGGAGCAATAGTGACGATGTTGTGCATGAGTTGGAGGAGTTGGAAGATTTGATGATTGAGAGTGAAGAAGAAGATCTGCATGGTCTTGATGATGTTGGAGATGATGACAACAACTTGAAGGAAGATTTGATGGATGAGATGGCCAAAATGAGTGAAGATAAGTGTCATACATTGGAAAGAAGCATCCCACCAATTAAACTGGCATTAGCAAAGGTACAGGGCAATGTAACTCACCATTCATTGACCTATGTAAATCCATTTGCAGCTTTGAAAGCTGGCCTTTGCCATTCCAAAGTCACCCACAATCCATCTTCTAGCATGGTGAGAAATCTTGGCTGAGCTGTGATTGAAGGTTATGATGTTGCCATGTGGTGTGGCAACTCAATGGAACTCAATGTTGGATATGTTGAAGTATGCGCTGGGACACAGGGATGCTATCAACCAGATGACACAGAGATGGGAAGGAGGTATGCACAAATATGAACTGAGTGATGTTGAATGGTCAACTCTAGACCAATTATGACATATGTTGAAGGTATGATGTAAGCATGGCATGATGATATAAGCACATGCTAACCTGTCCATCATAGGTCCTCAAAGACGCTACACTCTTCTTTTCTTATGCAGCACCCAACCTGGCTGCTGTAATTCCTGCCATGGACATCCTTAACAAAGAATTCTTTGCTTACTATTCTCAAAACCACCCTTTTTCTCCAGCCATCTGGGCTGCTGTGTCACTTGTGAAGCAGATACTCAACAAGTATTACTCGCTCACTGATAGCTCTGAGATATATCACATTGTAATGGTTCTACACCCTGGTGTCGTTCATTCAGGATTTGGATTGCTAGATGGATAGGGAAATCTATAGGCAACAATCCTCCAGGCCCAATCTGACTATAAGCTGGTGATAGGACAACACTAACTACCAGATCAAACAGAAGAAAAGAAATATAGAACTAGTCTACTGAGTGAGTGAGAATACTTAGTCAATTGGCTCCCTGGTCATTCTTCCTTTCCTGACTATTTGTCTAAGGAAAAGGGTTGGCTTCTTTCTAGCTAAGTGTAGGTAATGGTAAGTAGTATAAGAAACTACTGAAGTACTAGTAATAACTAGTTAAAGGGCACTAGAAGTGCTAGCTATAGATAGTGTGTTACACTTGGCCCGGATAGGGATGAGCATAGCCTCGAAAGACTAAGTCAAAGGTTCAAAGAGTAAAGCATGCACTTAATGGTAGCATGTAGTCCAAGGAAGATGTTCCACAGAGGAACACAAGGGTTCAAGGGTGCAAGGGTTCAAGGGGTCAAAGCAACTGGTCAAAGGCCAAAAGGAGCTTGAGACAAGATGAGTAGATTTGAGGTAGTTTGAGGAGATCTAAGCTAAGGTACAAGAGATAGGTATCATGGGTTTATATACCTGGTTACATGGTTAAGGGTAGACATAATGAGGGCAGGTGTGGAAAGTCATAGAATGGAGTAGAAGGTGGAGGAAGTAATCACTGATGAAGCAAGTGAGATAACAGATAAGTGTGGATGAGTCAGCGATAAACGAAATAGTGTCCACAGTCGAGAATCGAACTGGCAAGTTCGATATGAGTACAAGTATAAAGACGTAAAAGAAAAGAGGAAAAAGAGCAAGTCGTAACATAGTGTAGGAACTTGTGAGCTTTGTTGCACTTCGAGTATTGTGGCTGTGTCAGGGACTATGTGCTGAAATGGGAGCTTGTCTTATGGTATAATTTTACACAGACAAAGCACAGAAAGCATTCAGTTATTGGAATAAATATAGGCAAATGGTGATATAATGTCTAATATAAGGTTAGCTATGTTTCCTGAGAAACTAAGGTGGCTATGCTCTAAGTAAAGCAGTGGAAAAATACTAGATATATCACTCAGTCCACACATAATATTGGTTATTTATAAAGTGTCACTGGAGTGAATATGAGTCAACAAGGTAAGCAAGGTGATTTCTTAAGCAAGTATTCCCAAGTATTTCTAGGCTAGATTTACTTAGGTTACAATTGGCAATTGATATGCCCACTTAGGGATATGCTTAGATAATCTGTTTGTACAGGTTGCCTTTATTGGCACTTGTTTTCTGCTTTAGTACAAGCTACCTAATACAGGTGACTAGCTAGTAGTAGTAGTGCTACTTAGTCTAGTCTAATGAGCTGCTAATCTAGTTCTATAGATGCTCTGAATATCTGATTGTTTCAGAACTTTTCAGATGCTTTCTTGCTGCCAGAATCCACTCCTTATATACTGTTCATACATGAGGCTGTGCTTCCACATACAGTTGCTTTTGGGCTATGCACATAGCCAGTCCACTCACTGAACCTCATTTGCTATTGGAAAGCTGGGACAATGATTGGTAATGATTGGCTTGGCACTTACTCATCCACTCCTTGAGGCTGTGTGTTTCCATGGAAACACCCAAACCCTATAATGTCATATATAGTGTCATACAGATTCAATGCTATGCAGCAGTGACCATATGGCTCAAGGGCTGTGCAGATAAAGCAATGCAATATATGATGGTGTAGTCTACATAGGGGCTTTCCTATATATGGGAAGCTAATAAAGTGTACATAATGTTAGTGTAGTATGCACTAGCATAAGGGACTTCACAGTGATATGTGAATATCTCCTTGAGGATTTGGGGTGAGAAAATGAGACTTGGTGGGAAGGTAGCCTACATAGTGGTCTACCTGTGCATAAGGAAATGAGAATATTCCAACCATGTATTATGCTGGAATCTGAGAATTCATGTCCTGACTCAGCACAATTACTAATTTCATGCAGATCACCAGCACAAGTTAACCTATTTCAAAATGCCCATTAGGAATCAGAGTGGATCAAAATTGCTGAGGCGCTTGTGTGTGAGGAGTTTGAATGCACATATACAGCTGGCACTGAACATACCTCAGAGATGGAAGCCTTGGATATTGATGCAGCAGACAAGTCTGCACTATAGAAGGAGTTCCACAACCTCTTTGACAACATGGAAGCATTTGCACCACTGAAGCCTGGTGACCTCTGTAGCAAGATTGACTGGTACTTAGCCACTGACATAGAAAAAGCAGATGACTCTCTGAAGTGGTGGTATGACCATCGTGTGGTGTATCCACAGCTTTTAAGAATGGCTCATGACTATCTCTCCATCCCCCCCATTTCAATTGATATCAAATGGCTCTTCAGTCATGGTCAGCTTCTTCTGTCACATGTCTGCTCACACATGTCAGTTGAAACCACCCAGGCACTTCTATGCCTTGGTGCTTGGAGCACTCAAGGTCTGGTTGAAAGTGAGGATATCAGAAGGGTTAGTTCAATGCCAGAAATTGATGGTAATGAGGAGATCATTGATGAGATGGGAGATATGATTGATTTGACTGTGGGGTACTAGAACAATGTCTACATACTTTCTGGCATTCAATTTCAGTACCTGTGAGTCCATAGAGTATGGGTACCAGTATGGGTAGTATGAATTTTGCATACCTGCTTATAACCTAGTACCCAGACTGAGAGTATGGATATATGCATGGGTATAAGTGCAGGTACTGCCACTGCCACCCAGGGGTATACCTGTGCCACTGCCTACATGTTCCATATACTTACTCCTCAGCTAGTCATTCTGGAAATAGCTTGTACAGTCCAGAGCTGAGGTCAGACATCAGATCTCAGCACTGGTGCCAGCAGAACCCAACCTGTGACAGTCCATGGTAATTTGTGATTGCCAAACTGAGGATAAGTGCCGAACTGGGGGTAAAAGGTAGTATAGGTATTCCTGCATCAACCATCCATACAATGGTTTCCTTGAGATTGTTGCTGATGTATCAATTGGACATGCCAGTGGTTGTGTACTTCAAGTATAGTGGGATTTATGATGGCTATGATTGGGCAATTATAAGCTTCAGAGTGACTCTGAAGCACTCTGAAATGGTTGTGCAAGCAGCCACACTTTTGCGTCTAAATTCAAACTAAGACAACTCCGATAGTGCTGGAGACCGCTGGCTGAGGGTGCTGAGTCATGTGACCCTAATCCTAGAGCAATTTTTGTGCAAGTCTATAGTGGAACATGTAGGACCTTAATATAAGTACAGCAGAACAAATGCATTCGGAACAACAGGGGATGTAAAATATAATACAATCTGAATGAACCCACCCACAGTGACCCACCCTGCCCATTCCCATGCCTTGCATATCCACCCACTGCGAATTACTGGACAATCTGAGTCTTGTTGCTCTGCATGTAGCGCAGGCAAAAGACTGCAATGCCCAGCTTATGGAAAGTGACTTTGATGACTCCAATCTTGATGTGGACTCGGATAGTGACCAGGACAACATATTTGATCCTATCATCATCTCCCCTCCATCCCCCATCCTCCCTCTCATTTCTTTGGACTCTGGTGACTCAAACTCCGAAAGTGAATCTGACAGTCAGGACTCAGACCACATGGACAATTGAGATAGACCTTACTGGTATTTCCTTGGTGAAATTATGGCACTGATTGACAAAGTGGAGAGAGCATGGTTCTTGAACGGACGTGCCACTATTGCGGGCTCCACAGCTTCATCTTCTGGAACACTTTGTGGTGTTCTGGCCCCATCTTTTCTGCAAAAAATTGTGCATTGACCCAGCAGTATTTGACTGTATTATTGACATGATTTGTGGACACAAAATATTCAATTTGGACCGAACCACTTACAACTTCCTGTCTCTATCCAGCTTGCGATTTTTCTAAACCATGTGGGTCACTATGGGAATGCAATCTCCCCAGAAGATGTATCACAATGGGTGGGTGTCAGTGTAGGCTCAGTGATCAACTGCATGCACCGTGTTATGGTTGCGCTCCTCAGCCATCACAACAAATACATCAAAATGCCTGCAGTTGATTCAAGTGATGCAGAACTGTTACAAGAATTTATAGAGGAAAGGACATATCCAGGTTGGTGGAATGGGATCTTTGCCGCTGATGGTTCCTCTATCTCATTGTTCCAGAAACTGGGATATTTTGGTGAAACATTCTATGATAGAAAGTCAACCTACTCTCTGAATTGTCAGATATGCACCATGGTATCATAATCATTTCTATGTGCTGATCCAGCTGCAACAGCTTGTTGTCATGTTGCATGACTTATGTATTGTCAACTATGGTCTTGGCCATCCAGGCAGTGTGCACGATGCACATGCCTTCTTGGGAATATGGATTGCACATGATCTGGCAGAGATGATCCCTCTGGAACACTAGATCTGGGCTGATAGCGCGTATCTGACACAGACATGGTGTGTTGTACCATTCAAGGCAATGAGGCTGGCAGGGCTATCACAGTCAAGAAACGTCTATAACAAGCATTTGTCAAAGGTAACACACCATATCACTGATTGGGCCATTTGTTGATTAGTGTTCTCTGAAGGTTCGTGTCTGGGTGGAGCATGCATTTGCAGCATTGAAAGGATGATTTCAGTCCCTCCATGAGCTTTGGTTAGTGATGCAAACACAAGAACATACAAAGATTGTGATGCATTGGATCCAATGCTGTTTGATCCTTCACAATATGATCCTCCAGTTCGAGTTGGACTTGGGAGTTAAAAAGACGACAGATTGGGCTAGACGAGAAGGAGTAGAACTGTACCATCCATTGGCTCCCATCATTGTGGATGCACCTGAAGGAACACTGGGACAAGTATTCTGGCTGAAGCTGATAAGGCACCTGTTTACATATCTAGAACAAGTTTAGTAGAAAGAATATGTCCTTTATTCGGATCCAAGAATACAATGCCAGTGCTTGACATGACAACAACATACATAGGATACACAGTCTTGAATCCAGCGATATTTTGATGTGATGGAAGAGGGGGAAGCAAGAGGATAACAAGGAAAATGCCAGATCCAGTTCACAAGGAGTGGTTGTTTTGCCGCATTTCTTCCAGCTGGATCTGCAATTGGACCAGCTCTGCTTGTTGAGCAAAGCGCCTCCCCTCAGCATTTGTCAGCTCAATGCCCTTGTCTGCCCACTTGATCTCTTTCTGCATGTGATTGAGCTCATGGCAGTGGACAATGTCAGCGTTTGCATGCTCCATGTCCATCTGGTTATATTGCATTTTGAGTTCCTTGTCTTGAGTAGTGTGGTTTAATTTTGCACAAAAATGATGGGTGCGATTGTCGCTGATCCCCTCCAAGTGGTTGTCAGTCTCTCATGTGAACTCACTAAGTCTCTCACTTAAGTCATTCTTGATCTGGGCAGAGGTGGAAGTGGGTTTTTTGGCAGTGCCAGTGGTGGTGCTGAGACCTGGAGAAGCAGTAGTGGAGGGAAGGCTAATAGTAGATCGACCAGAGTTGGGGGGGTGGCGTATATAGGGTGTCTGTTGATGAAAAGCGGAACGACCATCCGATGATGGTGTTCTTATCTTGCCAGCACCCTTGGCTGACATCCTTGAACCAGAGGGACCAGCTGTGTGAGCAGCGGTTTGAGCTGAGAAAGTTGAGGGAGCCTAGACAGATTGTTTAATGTTAAAATGTTATCCAGTGCATTGATACGCACCCGATAAGCATCGCCAAGGGCTGTTTCCTTGCCTTCATCCTGCCAGCCCAGCCTACCCGACTGCTGGTTATTGTTATCGTCAACCTGCATATCATTGTCATCCAAGTCAAGAAAATCCTCTCCTTCAAGTCCACCGTGATCATTGTTGTCTCTGACTCCATCATTGGCATCGTCTGGTGGCCCATTACCGACAACATCCCCCTCCTCTTGAGTGTCGACTGCAGGAGTATTCTTTGATTTAATTTTCACAAGCAACAACAGGCCTTGAGCGTGATCGACGGTGAGATCAGATGAAATGAGATCGCTGTCAAACCCTGGGATACCACACCAGATTTTGTCAAGTTCATCGTAGTGAGGAAAATCAGAGTGGATCTGACCTATTGAATGGGTTGTAGCATGAGTGAGGGATATGGGCAACTAGATATACATACTTAAAAGGTTTGGGTTTGGATTGTCTGGATGGACACCTGCTCTGGTTTGTTTAAGGCGGTTTCAGCACTTCCAATAGTCATGTTTCAGGCTAGAATCAACGAAAAATCAGGACAGCGAATACAAAATGATTGGATGTGACATATGCAGTCAACTGATTGCTTACTGATGTCGTATACCTTTCTGGATCATTCAAGTACTCAGGGTCCTTGCTGTTAAAGATATGCTTGGCGATTGCCACATAGACATCCTTTTTCTGTCTTCCAGAGGGTCACTCATTGGGAGGAAGGGGAGGAGCAGATCCAGCTTGATTGTGATCATGATACAGGACATGCCTGTCAGCCGGATGAGTTATGAGCCAAGTGACAAGCTCCTGGACATGGCCTTCATCCCAGACAATATTCGGAGGTCTTGGAGTTGAAGACTTGGAGGATGCAGTGGGTAATGGTCCAGTTGCCTCCTGGGCTCTGCCTTTTCCTTTACCTCATGCACCAGTCCTGCCTGCAGACTTGGGAATAGGTTGGTTGTTATCTGAGGCCCAGGCTGATGCCTTCCCTTTTGCTTGCTGAGGGGTCATTCTGAAGGGTTGGGCAAGGGCTTGAAGGCGTGCAGAGCGCCAAAGACATTGAGGAGGCATGTTTTTTCAAACTCCGACAAGGTCATTTGCCCGAACAGCATCTCAATCAGCGTCAAATCAGAGCCATCCTGAAATAGGATGAACACCACTATTATCGTGCTCGATTGGTCTATAGGACTGGCTGCATCCAACGAGATTTTTAATATACAGACATTGGATTATATGACCCCCACCTCCAAGACGACAAAAAAAATGCAGACGACATATACAACTACCTATATGGGCCTATCAGATTTTTGCAGTTTTTGTGATGAAACTCCTGAGTTCACCCCACTGTGTCTCAGGATATGGATGCCTGCCAGCCCAAAACCATCAAGTATCTCGCTCCTGGGCTCCATAAAGATCCATTTTCTCTTTGAGTTAACACTGGAACCATGATTTTTGACATCATCTCACATTTCTGCTCTTAAGTTCTGTGCACACACACTGGTGTCGCCTATCTCCCTAAGGTACCACTGTCTATGCTCGTTGAACCACACTCCTTATAAACTAACCAACCACTCAATGTAAGATCTTGTTCTGAACATCAGCCCAGTTCACGACCTTGTTTCCTGGTTTACTGCAGTTGCTTGTCGTCTCGAGTATCTCAAGGACAAAATGAAGGTTTTCTCTTTAGATCTTTACAACAAGACCAATAAAATATAATTCTTTATCCAGTCTCATCCAGGTTTGTCTGTCACGTTCATCTTAGTGCCAGGTAATCAACTGTTGGGCAGACCAACTGGAGTTCGTGTCACCTGGAGAGAAAAGAGGTTCGTGGTCAACACACCACCCTGATTGCTATCTAATCCACCTTAGACCATGACAAATTGATCCAATGTGCTGGTGGACATTGGGCACCTTTAATGGTGTCTGGTAGCATTCCTAAATTCAAGGAGCAGCAAGACAAGCACCTGGTGCACAACGGACACCCTATACACGTCTCAGACCCTCCGATCACAATCTACGAGGAGGCGTTTGCAGACATTGTACACGATCTGGCCAATCCCTCGGACCAACAGCTCGATGACTATACTTTGTCTAAAGCCACTGAGCTTTCCATTGCATTGCTCAAAATATACGAGACCGAATCGCTGTGAGTAGCCGCTATCAGTCAGCTGATCGAAAATCTCTTCAACATCAAGTTTGAATTAAACTACTCACCCTGGCCATCCATGGGCGCAAAGAGTGACAGAGCCACCATCCAGGACGGCGTGATTTATTTGCATCTTGAGTGCAAGAACGAATTGGGCATTGGGGGAATCGTGGACTACCAAGGTGCTCTCACATTGCTCGAGCACATTTCCAGCACTGCAGTATGTTTCGTTCCATCCACTTGTAACGAAATGTTACTGACACATTTTCTGTTCAGTACTCGCCTATTCGAAATCAACATGCTGTCCATGCATCCATCTAGCGATTTCAGGACCGTTCATAGCATATACAACTTCCAATCCTTCACAAATCCTGTCTCTCCTGGTGGGGAAACCTACTCGACAGACAAAATACATGGGATTGCAAGACAGTTTAGCATCATCCGAAAGGGGCTGAGCAAGTTACAAGAAAAGTACCGGAGAACTGATTATCCCAACACCATGAAGCGAGACCATTCACGCCTCCTCCCACACCCAATATGCATCACCCAATACAAGACGAAGATGGATCACCCATTAATCTTCTTTTCGAAACATGCTACCGATCCATCACTGATAAAGACTGACCATCACCTAGATGTGCTTTATTCCATGAAATGGACAACGGACATGTGGTCCTTGTCAAATTCTCTGAGCGATACAACTCTGTTGCTCATCGTGCCCTGGCGGAGAGGGGTTTGGCACCACTGTTGCACTACTCTCTTTATATGACCACTCAAATTCTTAACAAGACGTCGGAAGCTTTTTGATGACTTCATCTGTCTTTCGCACATTTACGGTTTGATGCCAACCAATACATTGTCCCAGGAGGGAGCACAGGCCTCCCTCTGGTCATGCATTGCTTGCTCGTGATTAGATATAACCTTTCGAATTCCAAGATTAGGGCCCTGGAATATTTTTGGCAACCACTTTTCACACATCCATGATGCCAGTTGACATGACCTTGCAAATTTCTCCCATCTCACAGTCCATGGACGCCAATGGGTTTTCGCATGTACTGCTAATACACGTGCTTCCCATTGGTATAAAGCTCTCTGATCCTTTACCAACCCTCCGAGTCGCCAAAACCAGATTGTCATGAAAGGTGTGTTTAACCTTCAATGGACTGAAGCTTAGAGTTTACGTTGTCCCTCACAGAACAAATGCAATCCGCCTACCAATCGTCAAAGATTGGAACCAAAATCATCCTCTGCCACCTTGCATTGTGCTTTTGGCCAAAACAATCTGGTTGTGCTGACCTCATGGTCAGCCTTGCGGATGTCCTATACAACCAATTTGAGCAATGTGGTACCATATCAGACCTTGATGAAGCACTTTCCCTCGGATGTAATGCATTGGAACTTCTGCCCCAGGGGCATCCTGATCAAGCCCTTTCACTAGGCAACATTGCAGTTTACCTCCATTCCCACTTCGAGCAACTTGGGACACTTTCTGACCTCGACGAGCCGATCGCCCTCGCATGCAGTGCATTGGAGCTTTGCCCCCAAGGGCATCCTCATTGGGCCACTTCACTCACCATCCTCGCACTTTACCTCCATTCCCGTTTTGAGCACCTCAAAACACTTTCAGACCTTGATGAGGCAATTGCCCTTGCACACAGTTCATTGGAACTTCACCCTCAGGATCCTGATCGTGCCACTTCAGTCAACATCCTCACATTCTATCTCCATACCCGATTTGAGAAGCTTGGAACACCTTCTGATTTGGAAGAGTCACTTGCCCTCCAACGCAGTGCGTTAGATGATCATCCTGATTTAGCCCTTTCACTGTGCAAGCTCGCCGGTTACCACCATGACCGTTTCATGCAACTCGGAACTCTACCAGACCTTGACGAGGCACTTGCTCTCCAATGCAAGCTATTGGAACTTCACCTGGAAGGTCATCCTGACCAGGCTTCTTCATTGTCCACCCTCTCGAATCACCTCCATGATCATTTCACACAGCTCGGAAGGCTATCTGACATCGAGGAGGCTCTGGCCCTCAAATATAGTGCTTTGGAACTTCACCTGCACGGAGATCCTGATTGAGCCATTTCACTGGGCAACGTTGTGAGTTATCTCCATGTCCGTTTCAAACAGCTTGGAAGGTTGTCTGACTTGGAAGAAGCACTTGCCCTCCAACGTGATGTGTTGGAACTTCGCCCAGAGGGACATTCTTTGCAAGCTGTCTCACTAGGAAGCATCGCCATTTACCTCCATTCCTGCTTTACCCAACTGGGAATCTTGTCTGACCTAGACGAGGCACCTGCCCTCCAATGCAGTGTGCTGGAACTTCGCCTGCAGGGACACCCTCATCGAGCCATTTCAATAACTAGCATCGTGAGTTGCCTCCGTGCTCATTTCAACCAGCGTGGAGTGTTGTCTGACCTCGATGAAGCAATTTCTCTCAAGCACAATGCTCTGGAATTTCGCCCAGAGGGGCATTGTTACGACTGGGTCCACTGTAGCGGCGACGGCCGGTGGAGACCAGAAGTAGAACCTTAGCCAGCAGATAGACCACGCGTTCAAGGGGACATGGGATTGAGGGCAGGTTTCCTCAGGGATGAAGGGACGCGTAATCTCGAGTGAAGGAAGTTCAATGAAGCTGGCCTTCTAGGTAGACAGTCATGGTATTGGTACAAGGTAAAGGGGTACAATGGTGTCTACCGTAAGGTAGACCAAGATAGAGTACAAGGTACAAAGGCGAGAGTTTATATATTGTGCGTGGCTGCGCATGGACCAAGACAGGAAAGGAAACGAAGACAGAGACAAGGAGATATGAGGAAGTCCGAGGAGATCTAAGGAACCAAGATAGTGGTACAGAGTCCGAGAGAAGACGAAGACGCGGGGATCAAGAAGAATGGAGACAAAGGAGTCAAGGTAATGGTACAAGGTTCAAGATAAGAGGACATGAGGCAAAGAAGGCAGAGAGACGGGGATCAAAGAGAAGAGAAGACGAAGGAACCCGAGATATGGGTACAAGGTCTGAGATAATAGGACATGAGGCAAAGAAGGCAGAGAGACGGGGATCAAAGAGAAGAGAAGACGAAGGAACCCGAGATATGGGTACAAGGTCCGAGATAAGAGAACACGAGGCGAAGAAGACGAAGACACGGGGATCAAAGAGAAGACGTACAAGTCCAGGAGAAGTCTAAGGAGATCTAAGGGAGACCAGGACGAGGGGACGAGGGGACGCAGGGATGAGGGGATGAGGGGACGAAGGTTCCAAGGGGTGAAGCGGCCCGAGGAAGTCTAGGTTTTAGGAAAAAGAAAAAAATGGCACAACCGGGTGTTGCCGAGGCGAGTTGTAACAGGCATCCTCATCGATTCCTTTCATTGGGCAACCTCGCAATTTTCCTCCATGACCATTTCATTCAGCTCGGGGTACTGTCTGACCTGGATGAGGCACTTGCCCTCGAGCATAAGGGATTTGACCTCTGCAAGAAAGGACATCCTGATGAAGCCACCTCACTGGGCAATATCACAAACCATCTCCACGCCTGCTTCACGCAGCATGGAGTGTTGTCTGACCTTTTTTATTTATTTATTTTAAATCTGTGTTTATTGTCCGGTGGGGCGCAGCCCTATGTCAGACATTACATGCGTGTAGGTACTCTGTGTGTAACTATCTAATAGGATGTGTGTTTGTGTCCATATGATAACAGCTTGGTGAACCGAGCGGAAGCCTGCATGGGGCTAATGAATCTTTGACCTCGTGGTGGGTCATGAGTGCAATAGGGAGGGTCTCATTGGGTGGGTCTCATACTGTAAATAGTAAAGCTGCTGTAGATTAGTGTCCAGATCAATAGGAATCATTGTCAGCGTCATTGGAAATCAGCGTCTGTCACTTAAATTCATGCCAAATCTTGATGCTGATTGATGACATTTGGTCTACGAGAAATCAACATCTTCCATGCTGAATCCCAATGTTTTATCAACTGATACATAGCACTTCCGACATTCAAAATCACCATGGAAACAACTAATATTTCATGTGCCACCAAGCTCATTCTCAGGTAGTAGTAGATAGGATCAATTTCTGCATCAAATGGATCTATTGGGTACAACAACTCGGAGTCGAATGTGAGTTTACTGTAGTACAAGTGAATAAACCTCAATGGTATTGCAAGTGTCCATGAGTCCACAGTCTCGAGTCTGTGACTTGGACAACTGTGTATGGTAAGTCAGTGACACATTATTAGCAGTGAATCTAACCTTGTCCGGACTTGGCTCTGCACCAACCCGGATGTAGAGACAATGCATGATGCGATACCGGCGGTGCGTGGCACAGACCGCTTTTCAGGCTTGGATATGCTCTGACCCACATTCTCGCAGGTCTGTACTGCCTGTTTGAGTGTCATTCAACATGGGTTTCTTGTGTTCATAGAGTGTCATGGACACTTGTGGGGGTATCTATGTTGACACCCATGTTTGCACCCCAAGAGGACAACGCCTTGGTGTGAGAGTCCACCCTGCCACCGTTGAGGACCAAGAGGAGGCTGACAGTGCAAACGAGTGAGTCGTCCATGTTCATGCGTGCGGACACAGATGTTCGTGTGTGCAGACACAGACTTTCAAGGCTTTGCTGCCTTTTCGAGCTGTGAAAAAAAGGGGTGAGCAAATGTTGGTCCATAGAAGGAAGCCACAGATGAAACATCGTACCTTGATGAGGATGGCTGTGCACAACTTAGATCATGGGTTAGCCAAGAACAGTACTCACACTTGAGGCCGATTACATAATCAGATACCTCCACTCTCTGTGATTGAATCCACCCATGAAAAAGTCTTCAAATCTGTAAACTCATTGAGACTGTCACCTTGAATGCTTGATAGATAGATATTAGTCATCTGATGAACTCAAAGTGATGAGGAAGGACTGGAACAAGGATGTATGCGTATGATGATAGCAGGGAGATAAGGAGATAGGTGGGAGTCTGAAGATACAATGTGGCTTGTGATGGAACTCTGTTATGTGACCTTTTCAACCCCGCCAGATGGCCAGTTTGAGTTAACATACTATCACCTACCATCCTTTCGGCACCTACCACCAAGTCTCTGTAATGGGTGCGAGAGTGTTTGGCAAGGCCCCAGGAAGGTTTCATTATGGGTGAAGATGGACCCGGCAAGCTACACAAATAGAATGGTTTTAAGGCTGGATGCTTAGCGCTCACATTGGAGTTTCGAGTGATTGGATAGAGATCAGGCAACATGTACATACTGGCATGCATGGCACTACTACAGCGTATATATAGCACTGAAAAACATGTCATTCGCCCACCCGCATTGACACTGGAAATCAGTGTCACCAGAATGGAAGGTAATAAAAATAAATGTCTAGCATCTGGCACTAAAAAGACGTGTCCCAGACATCAGTGGCATGGACACTGATTCCTCGCACATCAGCATCCAGGACGCTGATAAGTAATGCTTTTACTATTTACAGTGTCATTGGGTATTGTCTGACCTTGACAAGGTGCTTGCCCTCCAATGTCATACACTGGAACTTCACCTGCATGGGCATCCTAATCGAGATGCTTCACTGGCCAGGATTCCAAGATACCTTCATGCCCGTTTCACACAGTGTGGAATGCTCTCTGATCTAGATGAGGCACTTATGCTCGCACTGACAAATAATAACAGTCCTGACTGTTCCATGTTCCAGTCTCAGAACCCCTATTCCGGAACCCCTTCCGGAACTTTCCCGCACCTTCCGATCTCGGAACCTCTGGAACCACTTCCAGAATATTCTCACACTCTCAGAACCTCAGAACCACTTCCAGATTCCTCAGAAGTGTGAAAGCACCAGAAGTACTACAACTATTATTCACTTAAACCTTATAAGGTTCTTTCAGGTTCATCACAACAATATTGTAGGTAACATAATATGAGTATACCTCATCCACAGTGTATATATACTTGCATCTTGTTACAACTCATGGCATCACGTGATGTCATTCTTTTCTTTTCTTTTCTCAAGACCTCCTCAGACTACCTCATCTCTGGAGTCCTCGCCCTTGTCCTCGCCCCCATAGATCTCTCCAGACTTTCTATGGACTTGTACATCGTCTTTCTCCTTGAACTCTTGCCTCGTTTTCGTCTCCGTCTTCTTCACCTCATGACTCGGACCTTATACCCATATCTCGGGTTTCCTTGTCTTCTCTTCTCTCTGATCCCCGTCTTCGTCTTCTTCGCCTCATGTCTCGGACCTTGTACCCATATCTTGGGTTCCTTTGTCTTCTCACCTCGTGTTCTCTTATCTCGGACCTTGTACCATTATTTTGGTTCCTTGTCTTCTCTTCCCTTTGATTCCCATGTCTTCATCTTCTCTTGCACCTTGTACCACTCTCTTGGTTCCTCAGATCTCCTCGGACTTCCTCGTATCTCCCTGTCCTTGTCCTTGTTTCCTTTCTTGTCTTGGTCTGTGCGCAGCCACACACACTATATAAGCCTTCGTCTATGTACCTTGTACCCTATCTTAGTCTACCTTAGGGTTTACGCCCCTTAGAGTGGACATCCTAGCCCCCCTATGAGTCTACCTTATGGTGGACACCTTGTATCCTTGTACCACCACTCTGCCGTCTACCTAGTAGGCCAGTAACCACGAAACCCCTTCACTTGTGACTGCACGTCCCTTCGTCCCTGAGGAAACCTGCCCTCAACCCTTCGCCCCCTCAAACGTGTGGTCAACCTGCTGGCTAAGGTTCTACTTCTTGGTTCCACTGGCTGTCGCCGCTACAGTGGGACTGTTACGCTTGGCCCGGGTAGGGACGAGCGTAGCCTCGAAAGACTAAGGTTCAGAGGTTCAAAGAGATAGCGTGCACTTAATGGTAGCACGAAGTCCAAGGAAGACGTTCCACAGAGGAACACAAGGGTTCGAGGGTTCAGAGGTTCAAAGT